>BRDA01011986.1:32739-108180 GCA_036984385.1 Crenuchus spilurus
CTTCTGCCAGAGGCCACCAAGATAGGCTCAGTGGTTTACCGTGTCCAGGCCGAGGACCGCGACTCGGGTCAGAATGGTCGACTGACATTCCACCTGCTGCCGTCCGGAGGCCAGCGTGCATTCAGCGTAGAGCGGAGCAGTGGAGAGATCCGGCTCATCTCCAGCCTGTCCTATGACAGCGTCCCTCGCTACGACCTACAGGTTTTGGCTCGGGACAGTGGTGTCCCTCAGCACAGCTCCACATTCACTCTGGTGGTACATGTTCAGGCTGAGGATGACCAGGGCCCTGCCTTCGACACCTTGACCTACCGTGTAGAACTAAAGGAAAACACACCCTTAAACACCCGCTTCTTACAGGTGCGCGCCCTGAACCGAGACCAGGCTGGAAATGGTGCAAATGGAGGTCAGTATAATCTGCTGTTGTGGTACGGACTAGTGTTGTTTATAGTTTATTCTGCTATTTATACGTTTTATGTAATCAGTGAATCTATTGAGTGCAAGATCATATGTGTGCTTTTATGATGGTATGTAAATAAAGTATATAACATTAACTGAATTCAATTGCTCTGCAGGTTCTGCTCCTGCTGCTCCTCTTTCTTATCGTTTGAGGCCTGATGGGGATGCCGCTGGCTTCGGCATCATCCCAGACAGTGGCTGGCTATTTGTGAAGAGTGCTCTGGACAGAGAAGCTAAAGACATCTACTTGCTGACCGTGCTGGCGACGTCGGGTAGTGGACGGATGAAGAAAACCGGCAGCGCCACCGTGAGAGTCTCTGTGACAGATGAAAATGACAACTCGCCTCGTCTCTCACAGGAGAGGGTTTTCCTGGCTGTGAGGGAGAACCTGCCTGCAGGAACGGGATTTGGCAGGGTTTCAGCTACTGACCGTGATGCTGGCCTCAACAGTCGACTCACCTACAGACTCCTGCATGCTGACCGCAACTTCCAGATCAACTCCCAGACTGGTGAGCTGACTGCTAATGAAGGCTCGACATGTGTGGATCTCATTAAACCACACGGACATTTTACCAGTTCATCTGCTCTGTTTAGATTTTGTGTTGACTCGTAATATTTCTGATACTAGCTGAAAGCTGAATAGATTTCACTTGAATGTACATCTGTAGAGCATGCAGTTGAGATTTTGGGCATGTTGTGACCTTTGTGAGCCTCTGCATGCTACTTAAGAACTTTTTCACTGTCACCATGCAGGTATGTTTTGTATTACTTTTACTTTGGATCTTCAGTACTGCTTTACAAAGAACTGTTCTGCCAGCCACTAGTGATTGTGATTTTAGTTGACTTAAAATTCCTGTATCAGTGTTTAGCACATTTACAGCCATCACAGTGTTTTAGCAAAATAGGATGTCTCTACAAGTCTGCAATCCAAAACCACAGCAACTTCCACGGAAACTTCTGAAGTTTTGGTCCCCAAGAGTTGTTGTGACTAGGCCTTTATTAGGCTAGCATGTGTGCTTCTGCTTTATTTCTTTTGGACAGGAAACCCCTGCGGGTATTGCTAAATGTTCAGGATTGTAATTAAGCTTTACTAAAGAGGAGGGCTACTGGCACTGCCAGCCACCAGCAACTCTTTCCAGCTGAACTTCACTATAAAAGTATGGAAGCAAACAGTGATGTTTACACTCACAAAACATATTTTACAATTTCCAAATTCCCAACCAAAACCAACTAACAAGCAGGCAAAGACCTACAGTAGAGGTGTCAAGTTCTGGTCCTGCAGAGCCACAATCCTACATAGTTTAAAGACTTCTGTAGGACACATCAGATTCAACTCAGGTCTAGTTTTCAGGGATCTGGACTCAGCTTGACAGGAAGTTAATATTATTCAGTTAATTTATAAGCATCTTATTCAGTTTATTTGGACAGGAAATCCCTGTGGCTGTGCTAATACAATTAGGGTTCTGATTAAGTGCTGCCAGAGAGCAGCATGGCTACTGGCACTGCCACCCACCAACACCACTTTCCAACAGTTGAACTATTTATAATTTAGAACTCCCAAAGCCAAACTGGACTACTTCTGATTCAGACACTGTTTATTTCTTTCTTACACTCTCTTTCTCTTTCTTATGCTATTCTTTCTGTCTGGGATTTTCTCTCCTTCTCCAGGTGAAATCAGCACCAGGGCAGCGCTGGATCGTGAGCACCAGTCCAGTTATCAGTTAGTGGTGGTGGTGCAGGATGGAGGCACTCCACCACGGAGCGCAACAGGCACTGCCCACATCACTGTGCTAGATGAGAATGACAATGCACCAGTTTTGAGCCACACACTGCCTGGCAGAGAGCTGCTAATACAGGTGAGAGTGGTGCTGTAGAGCTATGGCTTAACTACATCTCCTCTTTTGGGCAACATGCTTTTTATTATTAATTGATATTACCTTTTAATATCCTGAATATAGTCATATAGTCATCTGCCACAAGGCATATATACATATATTAGAATAGTTTAATAGAGGTTTCAGGTTCAATACATGTTTTAAACCTCAGGTCAATGTTTAACAGTTTTGTATGTTCAATATTTCATTCACACTAAAGATATACAGATTGTTTTGGTCCATAAAATGGCATTTTTATTCAAAACAGACAATACACAAAATTAAAAATTAACTATTTAAAGATAGAAATCATTCACAGTATTCACAGAATTAACAGTTCTTTCTAAAAAAAAAAGACAGACAAAAAAAAATGAGACTCTTAATGACAATATTTATTTTGTTGTAAAATAGTTTCAAATTTTTGCTGTCTGAACAAAACTAATGTGGTAACTTTACAAGAGAACTTTTTTTTTAATGTAAGGGCTAAGATGCTGACATTCTGACAAGTTTGAATCCCGATCATACTATTCGACATCGACAGTCGGGGCCCGAGAGAGCAAAAATTGTCTCTCTCTGGGTGGGTAGATGGTGCTCTCTTCCCATCACTTTCACACTACAATGGTCGCTGGCTCAGGCATCTGCTGATTGGTCCATTGGAGCTGGGGATTCTGCGCTTTCCTTCGAGTGCATTGGGTCCCCAGTGACGGTGTGTCAGTGGTAGTTTGAAAAGAGACGGTGGCCAAATCACACGGATTGGAGGAGGCTTGTGCTTGTCTTCACCCAACTAGAGTCACATTGCAAAGTGATGTGGACGGGATGGGTTATTTGGCTACTCTACAGTGGGAGGGGGAAAAATTGGCAAAATACTAGAAAAAACTTTAAAATATAAACTCATCATGAAATTTACATACAATGTTATGTTCGACCTGCTATTCCACATGATGCAAAAAATGCATTTTGCATTTTGAGGCTACAATTTCTAATGTTTACAAGTCTACATAACTAACAGTGTTAATTGTATACCAAGATAAAAGCTACAATGTAAGTATTCTCCATTGTAGCTGGCCCAATGGCGTGTAACTTTTACATGGGACTACTGAAATGGCAGGTTACCATAATTAACTAGGTTAGCTTAGCTACTCTTTCCATTATTATTTGTTTTATATAAACTGAAAATGTGTTCATTTATATTAAATACAAATGCTAGAAAATAATCTAGGGCCTCAAAACCTGCCCTAGTGGACATCTGATTTAGTGCATGTTCATCATAAGGAGTATTAATGAGTGCTGCCTGTTGTGAAACATTTTCACCTGCAGCTGTAAACATATATGGAGGTGTCGTACAGGTGTATTTACCACTGTCTCTCTGTGTGTTTGTGTGTGTTTCAGGTGCAGGAGAGTCTACCTGCTGGCTCGTTGCTGGGAACACTGCAGGCTAAAGATCCAGACGAAGGAGAGAATGGCACAATCTTCTACTCATTATCTGGTAAGCAGGCTGAGCTTCTTCAGAACCAGCTTTCTCTGTTAGTGAAGTGCTTGCATTGCATAGAATTAACTTAAAAATGTTGCTGCGTGGTGAGACCCACCACCTCCAGTGATGGTTATTAAAAAGAAAATGGACTCTTTAGTGAATAGGAAAGGTTTGACATTCTTGAATTTTTTCTCTCTTTTATCTCAGGCTCCAGAGCAGAGCGCTTCTCTCTGAACCCGAACACAGGAGAGCTGCGCTCGTCATCCCCACTGAGGAAGGCAGAGAAAGCCGAGTACAGTTTCACTGTGTCCGCCTCGGATCGCGGCGCTCCATCACAGAGCTCGTCCTGCGACCTGCGCATACAGGTCAGATATTTTATTTATACTATTTTCTAACATTTGCTCAGATCCAGTCTTACTTTCATATTGATCAGTGGCTCAGATCTGATTTGTGCTTGATCGTCAATCTGCAAAATGCTAGATGGATAGCGTCTAGTAACCATGAGCATACCACATTACCTACACTGTTCTGCATTTTAATATAGTACATTCACTGTATCATCTTATTTTTAGTCGACATTGCTTTACTTCTTATTTTGATTAATCTCTAGCATCAATATAACCCCAACCCAGTCAGTCCCATTAGGCTTCAATGTAGACAAACCACAGGTCTGTAAGTGGCAGATCCTAGTAGACGTTAAATGTGCGGTATCCAAAGTGTGCTTGGGGAATTGGTTTGGAAGTAATGAGCTTCTGTCTGTCTACAGTGTTTCTGTGAAAACACATTCAATCAAAACTCTCAACATTACTTCCCCTTCCAGAACTAGATCCTGTAATTCAAACCCAAATGAGCGAGCCCAGTACACCCGGACTATTGGCGCGAATTTGATATATGTGTCATACTATATTTTATACAATACAGTTTTTTTTGTTTTTATATCCACTCAAAAGTATCCAGATCCCCTGGAATATGTACCGAGCGGAAGTGTTTTTGGCAGGCAACGGACCTCTTCTATAGTGCATAATCTTTAGTGCTTTCTCAGATGTGATTTAAAAAGGGAATAGGATGCTAATTGTACAGTGTGTGGTTCCCCGCCATATCTCTGGTCCCAGAAAGAGAGAGAGAAGAAAAGGCACCTTTGAATCAAGTGTTCCCAGATGGCCTATGATGGGCCCCAGCTGTGGCTTGCTCTGATCAGATGCTGAGAGCCCTCTCGCACGGTAGCACTCACGGACACACTTGTACCAGATAAGGTTTCACCACAACAACAGTAAGATAATATTCCACATACCAGTCAAGTAATACCAGGCGCGGTGGGACGCTTCAGTACACTGCATTTTAGAGAATGCTAAGTAATGCAGTTATAGGTGTTCCATGACTCCTCCCATGGCTCAGTGCTGTCAGGGAGGACTGTTTGCTTTTCATGCCAATTTAAGTATGAAAGCTTTCACCTGTTATCATTACAGAGCCATGTTTCCAGCCTCACTCAAAGGGCACAGGAAATGACCTTACAGTGCTTTCATGTGGCAGCCGGTTTCATCGGGCCTCAATTTGCGCTCTAATGTGGACCCCTTGACTTTGGGTCAATACAGTAGAGGAACGTATTGCTCAGTGAAAGTGTAATTTGGCAAGTGTATTTTAATGTTAGCAATCTGCAAAATGTTCTCTGTAAATAAAGAAAAAGAACAGTGAACATATGCTGTGCATGCTTTTAAACTTGCTCTTTTTTGAGTGGGTACACAGTGTTTATAGCCTCAATCAGTTCATTTGCAGGCTTGTTTTGGTATTACAGCTATAATAGAGCCTCAAAAGGCAGCAACAAAAAATCACACCCACTAAAATAAAGCAATAATTCTTTTACCAGACTCCCTAGTTGAAAATGTCCTTCGTCCTGGGATAGCTATGCCAGTTTTTAGTGGGGAACTGAATCCAGAACATGCTTTCAGAAGCATTTGAGGAACCTGACTGTTATCAGCAAGGTGGTGCACATGTTTTGGTGAAAGACAGCACATAAAGTTATAAGCACATAAATTTAGGTCTAATCTTTGGACTCTTTGATCTATCGAGGGACCGTCTGACCACATGAAAGCGACCATCAAAGTGGTCCTATTGTGGCAATTAAATAAATATTTACAAGTTCTAAGAATTCTTGGCCTTGTGGCTTCTTTATGACATATTATTACATGTGTTTTTGTTTTCAAACGTAGGTTCTTGGATCTGCAAGAACTTCTCCCAAACCCAACACTCTCTCCATGACCCTGAACTCTGTGGAGGGAGCCAAACCAGGCTCCGTCATAGGTTCAGTGCGGTCACATGACCATCGTGATGTGGCACTTGATGGACAGGTGACTTACCTTGTGGTGGGTGGAACTGATCAGAATGGTACCTTTATGGTTGACCGTCTGACAGGGGATATATATTTAGCCAGGGAGCTGGACTATGAGAAGGGTGCACGCTACACTTTACAGATTGAAGTTGATGATTTCTCGAAGGCCTACCCTAGCACATACATGGTCCAGCTGGATATCAATGTGCAAGACAGCAATGACCATGCCCCAGAGTTCCCTGAAGACCCAGTGACTATAGTTGTCCCTGAGAACATGCAGCCAGGTTCTTCCATTTACACTTTCCAGGCTAGCGATAAGGATGGTAGTGGTCCCAACAGCGAGGTCCGCTACTCCATCCAGCACCGCTGGCCTGACCGCTCAGAGCTTCTCACTCTCGATCCCATCACCGGAGTTCTGACCCTGGGTCAAGAGCTGGACCATGAGGAGACCTCCAGTCTTTTCCTGGTGGTCCGAGCAACTGATTCATCCATAGATCCAAACCAAAGACGCTGGGGTTCAGTTACAGCCCGCATCTTTGTGACTGATGAAAATGACAATGCTCCAGTCTTTAGCTCTCCTACTGCAGTCAGCGTAATGGAGGATCAGCCTGTCGGCTTTGTGCTTCTCTACGTGATGGCCCGGGATGCTGACCAGGGTGAAAATGGTCGAGTATCCTACCGTATCCAGACAGGCAACACTGCAGGCCGCTTCAGCCTGAATCCCAATACTGGTAAGCCTCAGAATTTGTTTCTAGGACTGTTCTGTCTTATTCAGTACTCAGTCATAATTTTTTTGGTCAACTAAAACTTTTCCAATCAACTTTTTTTAATTTATTCGCTTAATTTATTATACATGAATTATAGTCTGTATATATTTCTATGCCTGACAATGTAGAGAACTCAGGTTCAGCAGACAAAAATCCTCTATGTAGCTGTACTTTTGAACATTTCTAAAAGTGATGCCAAGAAGGTAGAATGTAAATTCTGCAGTTTTTCAATTTTTCTCCAGTATGTGAGGGGTTGTCATGCAAACTTGTAGCCAGTGATGATTAAATAATAATTTTTAAATTTACATAATAAAGAGTGCTGCACAAAAACACAATTTCAGAAGACAAGATTTTTAACTAAATTTCAGTCTAGCAAAGGAGATAAAACAAAAAATAAATATACAATAATAAATAAATAAACAAAAAATATGCACACTTGAATAGGAGATATTAGTCCAAAAACAACCCCAAGAAACACTCTATAAAGTAGGAAATATTAGTCCACAAACAACTTCAATAAACACTCTTTACACTAGAACAATAAGATATTAGTACATAAACAATATCAATTAACATTATATACTCTATAACAGCAGATATTAGTCCATAAACAACTTCAGTAAACAGTATGTACACTAAAACAGGAGATATTAGTCTATAAATAAAATCAATGTACATTATATACACTAGACTAGGAGATATTAGTCCATAAACAACCCCAATAAGTGCTTTAAATCACTAGAATAGGCAAACATTTTTCAACTAAAGTATGTCTGTGGAAAAGTAAAAGGTGGAGAGCTGTAATAAACCCTATAAGCTCACACTCACCAACTTCCGGGAGAGAACAAACCTGAGCTAAAAAGTGGTGACACTGTCCATTCTATCATAGAAGATTATCTGGAGTCTATTTGAGGACTTTTAAATGCAAGCTTCCCTTTGAAGTGTGAGAGCTCTGCAGTGTAATGTTTTCTGCTACTCTGTTTATTTTTTAACCTTTGTTTGAGCTCTGGGACAAGAATCATTCAAATTTAAGTTAAAAATCAGGCCTTTTAGTTGAGTGACAAAATCCTTTATTAGGGACAGCTGCTTTCCCAACAGTTCTTTGTCTCCTACTGTGCAGTTTTATGACCATTTTGCTCCCAGGAGTAATTCAGCAGACGCCGAGGGGTTTCTGTAAGGTTTTATAAATGGGAGCACAGTTTTATTTTGCTTAGGTCTACCGCACCCTTTTGATTTGATGTGCATGTATACATTGGTTTGAAATTTGTCCATCATCAAAGGCTCATAATATAGTCTCCACTGAGTGCTTTCTTTGAATAGGATTAGAAAGGCAGAGACACCTAATAGAACTGCCAGCTGGAAGGCGTTTTTCTTCCATTAATGTCAAAACGGTTTAAGAATTAATATGGCTTGATATTTCATTTCTGCTTTAAATCAGGCATGTTATATGTATTCCCGCAGTGGCGCAAACTAGGGTGGGATTAAGAATAAGTTTACGTCTCGGCACGCAGTGACGAACTGATATTGACCAGACTTAGGGGATTAAGGCTTAACAGGGTTTTCTCTGGATGAGGAAGAGGAGGTGGTCTGGTGGTGGACTCGTGCGGATATTAAGCACAAAAGCAGAAAATTTTCACATGAGAGCAGAAGCTTGATTCATCCTCTGAAGTGTTTAGGGAATTAGAATTATAAATAAAGATCAGGCCTCACACATACGCACAGTAATATAAGGCAGACAGGCCAGCGGTCAGGCTGTCATATCAATTCCCTGAGTGTGTTTACCCTGGGAGACCCCCAGACCCCGTAGCTGATGACAGTGAAACGTTGGAGCGTCTACCTCCTACACCAGCAGAAAGCACTTTCTCTGTTTTTTGCAGAATGTGAAAGCATTATCAAGGAAAAAAGCAGAAATGGGAGTCAATTGAGCAATAAAACTCTGGTTTCTACTTGAGGATCCTGCGGTTGACTTTTTCAGTAGTAATAGAATGCTGGAAATCTAAGCAAGTCAAGCCTTTGAGTCTTTTGGCTCCTGCGGTAGCGTGTGTAGTGCATGTGGTTCGTGAGTGAGAAGAGAAGGGAAATATTTCTATTCCGGCTGTGTGAGTGAGGGTAAAGCCACTGCTTTATCACTTCTTTTATTCTGGGGTGAGGTGAAAATAATTGTCTCCTTTCAGCTACTGAAGGCACATAAATTTTTCACTTCTCAAGTAGAAAAATCATAAGAAAGTGAGCTGATTCCATTTTCCATTATAGTAGTATATGGACTTTATTTTAGCAGCTTGTGGGCTTCCTCCTGAGATAAAACATCCACATAATAACGTTTATCTACAATGTTAAAATACAGATGTGGAAATGCTTTCAGCTGAGTGTTAATGGTGGTAATTGGATTCATTTGGCAATCTTTTAGAAATAAAAATGTATATGGCCAGAGACTAAGTGTTAAAACAATAGGCCATTGAAAGGTGATATATTACAGTGATTGTTATACAAGAAAAAATACAATATTGTTGAGTAAATATAATATTATATATATATAAACAACACCCATTTCCTTTTTATTGGGGTAACCTGTTTTTTTTTTTTGTTATTTTTGATTTTGTACAAATTTTTACAATAATAAAACCTCTCAACGTTTGTAAAATGTTTTATTTTTAATTGAGCACATTAAACAATGCAATAACGTACTGATTTGTATAAACATGCACATATGTTTTCATTAGAAGGGCACAATTCTTCTGCAATATATTTTAAAAGTATGCTATGGTTGCCAAGAAACATAATAATCAGAAAACATTTACTGCCTTATATGTGTTTATGGTGTATTTTTCAGTAGCCTCAAACTTGACCAACCAGATTAGAATCTAGATTTAGATTATGAACTACTGACTTAACGAAGTGAGTTTCTTGTTTCCAGGAGAATGATATAGACATGGCTGTTCTACAAGCTTTCTTCTCTCCCCCACTGCATCAGGTTCTCTCTCCATCCTCAAAGCTGTGGACCGGGAAGAGCAGGACAGTTATAATCTCACTATTGTCGCTGAGGATCATGGGACACCACAACACTCCACCACTCAGGTGCTCTCTGTACAGGTCATTGATGTGAATGATGAGGCTCCGTGGTTTGAGAAGAGCGAATATGACGTCCAGATCAGAGAGAATCAGCCAGCCGCGACCACTGTACTCATCGTTTCTGCCACTGACAGAGACCACGGTGAGGCTGTCTATAATGTTCACTTATGTTGATCATCAAAAGTTTGGGGATATATAATATAGTCTCTGCAAAGGTTTTTAACTTAAAATAAAGTCACTAATGAGTCACTAAAGTGTTTTCCTTGCTATGTAATAATTAAAAATAATGACAATGTTCATACTGTTAAAAACAAATACTGAATTAATTACTTAAAGGTTTGAGTACAAACATTGCCACAAAGGGAGAACCCCCATGGTTTTCGGCATCATTTCCATGCTAACTACATTTGCTATTTGTTTCATCAGTTTTATTTTTTCTTTGTGAAGAATGTCCAAAGCGCCAAAACAAAGTGCCTCCAAACTTTTGACAGACAGTGTCTTTGTTTTCTGTTCTTATCAGCTTTTCCTCTCATGCACATTTCCTTTAATTTAACTGCACTCTGTTATAAACATTTTACTTAGACAGCTACAGTTTTGTCTGCAGGAGTTGAGTTTGGCACCTTTTTTGTGAATGCATTGTGACTTACAGTTTGGGGTGCATATTTTGCGCCTTGTGTTTCCTCCATTAGCAGTTGTGTGCCATAATTTTAAGGACAAAAGAATTTAATGCTGTGGCTTGTAGCAAACCTGCAGCAAAACTTTTATTCATATGGAGACAATTGTGGGGATCTCTCTCCCAGGCTGGGTGTAAGGGCATGAAACAAAGAGGCTGTAAAGACTGTCTCCAGGAGTCATTACAAAGTAAACAGGTGCTGCTGCCAAATGCACTTCTCTTTGCACGCAATCTGGAACCTGCATACCAACAACAGGCCACAGTGGAGAAGGCCAAGTGCCAAGGCCTGAAATTGCAAGTTTGCTTGTAAATTAGATGCACCATGCCCTTTAATCAAATTTGCTAAGTGTGCACTTGAAATGGTTATGCTTAAAATGTTTTTACACCTATGATAATTGGAAAATTGTAGCTTTTATCAGCAATTTCAAACTCAAGTAATATCCAGCACCTATAGATGTTATTTACACTTCTATTTAAAACTACACTCAGTACATGGAATTCAGTAACATCTCATCTAAAGTATCATAGTTGCATCACAGTGTTGACAGCAAGACACACAGTAAATCTGCCAGTGTTAAAACAACACTATTAGAGTTAAACTAACACTGAGAGTGTTACATTTGAACACCCTCAGTGTTAATTTAACTCTAATAGTGTTGATTTAACACTTGCAGATTTACTGTGCAGTCACATGATAATAAGGTATCTTTACATTAATTTTGTTGAAAATAGACAAATTATGTATTTGTTAGATCCTAAATGCTGCCTTATGTGAAATGCTTCATGTAAGAACAGCTCATTTTGGCCCATAATCAAGGTTTCAGTGACACCTTCCCATCTCCAGTGTTAAATAGTACTGCCAGTTTATAAATGATAGTCTAAAGGTTCATTTATTACCTTTTTTCTGACCTTCTGTACGATTATGTTTCAGGTACTAATGGGCACATAACATATGGAGGCGTGACCATGGAAGGTTTCGTCATTTCTCCTGAGACTGGCATCATTTCACTGACTAAAGTGCTTGACAGAGAGCAGCAGGATCACTACACTGTAACTGGTAATTAACCATTTCTCTATGTTTTAGTGTAGTACACGCTAAAGCATGTACAATAAACAACAACTGAGTTATCTGTGTTGTTGACTTTGTTACATATAGTGTATGCCAAAGATGGAGGGATGCCGCCTAACTTTGCCAAGGCAACAGTGCATATCACAGTCCTGGATGAGAATGATAATGCTCCAGTTTTTGGGAAGCAGCAGTACAGTCTAGAGCTGCCAGAGAACCTAGAGTCTGTTGAGCTTTTTATCATCAAAGCTACGGACGAAGACAGTGGTGAGAGTGGCCGACTGGACTACAAGATAACTGGTAAGTTTTAAATAGACAAGGAGGCCAAAATATTATGTCTTGACTTACAACAGTGTTTTTGTGATGGCACTACCTAAATAAAACCTACTGTTGATGTGGATAAGGTCTACCAATTGGTATAAGGGAAGTCCATATTTTCCCTTCAGCTTAAGGAAGAAAAATTACTTAACTTTTGGCGTTGGTACAAACATTTGTAACATGATTATGTCCTCACTCTTTCTAGGAGCTCACTATAGCGTATTTGACATTCTTTCTTCATTCATTTGACATTCTGAGTTGGCTTTTCTTGTGCTGATAGTGTCTGACCAGCCACAGCCACTTGTGAGATGGTAAACAACTCACTAGCATGTTTAATCCAAATGATTACATACATTTGTTATTCTTCTTCAGCTGGAGACCCTGATGGTGACTTCAAGCTGGACAGCAGTTCAGGAGCTTTGTCCACTTCTCGGCCATTGGACAGAGAGAGAAAGGACAGTTACTCTCTGGAGGTTGTTGCCCAAGACCATGGCATCCCTGCCCTTAGTAGCACAGCCACTGTAGAAATCACTGTGCTGGATGTGAATGACAATAGCCCCAAGTTCAGCAGCAGCAGCTATACTGTAGATGTTTCTGAAGATGCTGCAGTTGGGTTTCCAGTGCTAGATGTGACAGCTAAAGATGCGGATGAGGGAGAGAACGGTCAGATCATGTACTTCCTGAGCAATGAGGCTAGAGGTGCTTTTGCTGTGGACCCTGACAAAGGAATAATTGTTACAGCTGCCCCACTGGACAGAGAGAAAAGGGCCTCCTATAGCTTCCAAGTCTGTGCAGTGGACTTGTCCCCAGCATTGCCTCGTAACACCACTGCTCAGGTCACCGTCACTATCCTTGATGTGAATGATAATGCACCTTTCTTCATCCAGGATCCGCTCATAATCAATGTGTCCAGTAGAACTGTGTCCAACAATCAAGTGGTGGCCACCATGAGAGCAGAAGATAAAGACTTTGGGGCCAATGGCTCTGTGTTCTATCGTTTTGCTATGCCTGTGCGAGGCTTCTCCATAAACTCTCTGACCGGAGAGATCCGGACAACAGAGATACTCAGCAGCCTCACTCAGAGCCAGCGCACTCTCATTGTGGAGGCTATGGACCAGGGCAGCCCTGCCCAGTCCTCCCTGGGTGTTGTCATCATCTATGTGAAGGAACAGGAGTACCAGGGCATCCGCTTCTCACGCACTGCCAGAGACATCAGCATCCAGGAGAATGCAGCCAAAGGTTTGTCACAGAGATTATGTTTGTTCATGTTTCAGTGGGTATTAGAGCCTAACCATGAAATTGACTGCTAGAAATTTTAAGGAGCTAAAATTTATTTGGAGAATGAAAAATGAATAAAGAGCTAATATAATAATAATAATAATAATAATAATAATAATAATAATAATAATAATAATAATAATAATAATAATAATTATTATTATTATTATTATTATTATTATTATTATTATTATAGTTTATTATTTATTATTATTATTATTATTATTACTACTACTACTAAAAACTATAGCATTTGTTAATCCTTTATATCTCAGGTTTCCTTAGGCTGACTTTAAACTCTACAACTTTTAAGCCAGTGTGCAAATATATTACATATTGTGAAACATTTTTAACTGTCAGGTAGCGTGAAAATTAAGTTGCAGGCTTCTCAAAGCCAGTGTAATATTTTACAATTAATAATATATTTTAACAATATTGTTAAAATATATTTTAAAAATATTTTAACAAATTATTTCTTAAATACATGAACTACAGTGCAAACCGGCTGAGGTATCTTTAAGTTATGGAAGTGTATAATAGAAGTTTGCTCATCATTTGTTTTTTGACTTGCATTATCAGATATTATCTATTGTAAACTATTTGTCATTTTTCTTTGCCATTCACTTAAAAATTATTTCTCATTATGCTAATTATATTAAAGTAGACATTATATTATGACATTGCAAGCATTACATAGTTTGCCTTAATACTGAAAGCTCCATTGCTATTCACTGCAAGCTGTCTATGCACACATACATCACATTGAAATTCAGGCTGTCATCTCTCATGAGTGTGATTGTTGTTCTGAGCTGCAGTCTCCTTCATTCCCTCAGGTACTGCAGTAGCCCAAGCGCAGGCGCAGTATCCTGATGGCACCCGTGGTGGCATCACATACAGTATCTTCAGTGGAAACAGACAGCAGTCCTTCAGCATCAGCTCCAGCACGGGTCAGTTACCACAGCAGTAATGTTCATGTTTAATTTGGCCAAATTCAGAAGACTACAGTCTCAGTATTGTTGCTTACCTAGAGTTAGTTTTGTTGATTATAAACATCATAAATACAGAAGATTCTGATCCAAGGTCAGTCTTCTCTCAGCCCTGCTGCTGTCTGAAGTGGCTGGCTATAGTGGTGAGCCTTTCTTTTTCGTTCATAGGTCATAATGTGTCCTAAAACACTAAGTCACATTGTGTCCTAAAATATATCTGGGTAAAAAAATATATAAAGATGATTTCTGAGCGAACCATTCCGTTTTGTTCACAGGTGAGATATGGGTACAGCGTGCTAGTGGCCTGGATTTTGAAGACATGCCAAGACTCCGCCTAGTGGTAAAGGCTGAAACGGCAACTTCCAACTCCTTCATGGCTGTCAACCTCATTCTTCAGGACATCAATGACAACCTGCCCCGCTTTCAGCTGCAGAACTACGTGGCATACATGCGTGAGGCTCAGGGCTATGACTCCCCTATTATTCAGGTGTCTATTAAGCTTCTTTATCTTTTCTAAACAAATGGACAAAAGCCTAATAAGTGAACCTAGCATTCAAGGGTATGCACCCATTCATAATATCCATTCATCCATTCATTGCAAGGGTAAATAAATACATGGTTTCACACATAAGGGTGTGAAACATTCATATTTACATAGTTAACCTATTTTAATGTGTCTCAGGTTAGCATTAGTTTTGCTGTCTTGCACTAAATCACCATAAAATGCTATTCATCATCAGGTCGTAGCTGAGGATGTGGATCAAGGCCCAAATGGTCAGGTCACCTACTCCATCCAATCCTCCAGTCGGAGCGGCCTATTTAAGATTGACCCTCTGACCGGCAGCATTACCACAGCAGCCATCATGGACCGAGAGATTTGGATGCAGACCAAGTAAGTGTTATGTGTGCATATGTTGTGTTTGCTGGGTCAGTGTAGTCGAAGCTCTGCAGGTTTTTTATTTCCTTGTTCTGTGGAATGTACTCTTCCTCCCCTCACATGCCGTTATCAGTCTGCTTGTGATGTGTTCAGAACTTTGCAGTCTTTGCCATGTGTTTTGTTTCAGAGGTGCTCCCCCGATCCCTATCAAGCTGTGAGGTTTTCATTTCCCACATTTTTGGTTATGCTGATGATTTGAAGCACGTTGTGAATATGATCCTTCGTCCCAGTTGAATATAGAAGGCTTTCTTCTTAAACTTTTTTGCATAGAGGATAAAGGAACTACTGACTTTTTGACATTGACTATGTATCTTTTTTGCTTTTTTGCCCAAGTTAATGTGAATAACTTAAATACTAAAGAAGATATGGTGATGAGAACCTCAGTCTGTGTGAAAAGGACTGATGTTACATGTCCACCACCAGCGTCCAAATACACTTGAATCAGACACTTCCTGTTGTGCAAGGTCACTAATAACCCTGTTGTTTCCAAGCTGTTTAAATGACCGTTATGTCTTTTGAATTGAGTTTGTTATCCAGTACGTTCACACAATGAACACTTCATCCTGTACAGTGTACTGATACATATTTTGCACGGATTGTTACAAAATTCACCGTGTGAAATAACCACCATCTTGTGCTGTATCCACGAGGATAACTGAGGGCTTCAATGTCTCACTATAGGGGAATGGTGGAGACTGGTGGTTGGGCGCCGGCCTCCACTCCTACATCCATGGATATTAGTCATCAGAATTTAACACCCACATTGTAATCATACTTGTTAGTCTTTTGTCAGACTGAGGTATATTTATTTCATTACCATTAAAGTTATACAGTCATATACTAAGATTATTTGATCAATTCCTGCTGATTTTAAACATACGTGCGTAAAGTCCACTTGCTATTAACTGTCTATACTATACTGTGTGTTTGAAGGGTTTGGTCTAATTTTTTTAATCTTATCTTTTTCATATCAGGCTAGTGATTACAGCAACAGATCGTGGCAGCCCGAAGCTTGCCGGCACTGCCACCCTTACTGTCATTATAGTCGACCTCAATGACAACAGCCCTACAATCCCCCTGCCGAGTGAAGTGCACATTCCAGAAAGTGAGACTTTTTTTCTACTTCCTGTGTCTAAATAACCATTACATTATTCTCCATAAGTAATAGCAGCCCTCTACTTCTGTTGAGAAACTGTTGAGAGCTCATGTCCATACCTGTTTCTTTTCACCATACACCCACTGAGAATGTGTGATATCTCTCCCCCAGACTCGCTTATCGGCACAGAGATCACTATGGTAACAGGAAACGATGTAGACTCAGGCCCAGTGCTGTCTTATTCCCTCCGTCTGGACACTCCCTCGCAGGGCAAATTTGGAATTCACCGCTATAACGGCAGGGTGTTTCTGACCTCGCCACTGGACTTTGAGGAGAGGACATGGTACACTCTGACAGTTCAAGCCTCAGACTCTAAGCATCAGAGTGAAGCCAATCTGACTATACTTGTGGAAGATGTAAATGACAATGTACCCACCTTCACCCAAGACCTCTACCAGGTAAACTTCAGGAATTATATGTGGACCTTCACAATCTGTACATCAGTAAGATTCAATGCAATCAGTTCTCTCTGTATGTGTACCTCATCTATTTAAGTGCCTGTTTATTCAAGAATATTAGTGGATTATTACAAAAGCAGATTAGTGCAGGAAAAAAAGAGTACAAATGACAAAAATAATAGACAGGTTTTCCGGGCATGTGTACTTTGCTGAAAAGTTATTTGGAGCTGGATTTTCCTCATGAAAAAGAGTTTTAATTTACTAATTCATCAGGTGCAGACATATGACCTTCCCAGCTTTTCACACCTTATTAAATTTGATAGACAGATCAAATAAATTTACCCCAAACACATATTCCAGCATCCATGCAGAGAATTGCATTCACAGCCATAAAACATTTAATAGACAAATGAACGTTCACATAGAGGTTGCATTAAGCTTATTACTCAGTGGTGGTTAAGGAAATGACATCAACATTTGCAGAAGGAGCTATTTGTTAAATTATGGGGGAAAGTAGGAAAAGGGTAAGAAAATATTCTGGCGTCTGAAGCTGTACTGAAATACAAAATGCCTAGTAACTGTTCTGTTGTGGTTTCCCAGGTGACACTGCCAGAACATTCTCCTCCAGGCAGTCCTGTAGTCACAGTAACAGCCACAGATCGAGACTCAGGAGAGAATGGAAGGGTCACCTACAGAGTGATGTCATCATCCAGGGAGGGTTTCTACATTGACCCCAAAAATGGTATGCACTAAATTCTACTTTTTTGTCTATTCAATGTCTAGACAATGACCAAATAAAGAAACTAAGCACAAATGGATGGAGCCTAGTGTGTAGTCAAAACACTTGGAACCATATTAAAATCATTATGACACATGTGGCTTATTGTTTATGTAGAATATGGTTAAAAACAACAAATGCATACATTATAAATCATCTCGGTATTCAGTTATTCTCAACAGACAGCATGAAAAGCAACAGTTGAGATTATTCTGTAAGCAGCGCAATGAAGTAGTGGCTTCTAACATAGCTCAACCAATCAGATGTTAGATCAGATTTATACGTATATATATATATATATATATTTAAATATATTTATGTTTGTACATTTAATAGTTAAAACTCATATTATACCTCTATGTATCTCTCTGTACAGGCACATTGTTCATAAGTCAGAAAGCTGAGTTTGACCCAGAGCGTCCCTCTGTGAGTGTGGTTATTGAGGCTTGTGATGGAGGAAAGCCACCTCTGTCCTCCATCACCACTGTCCAGGTCCAACTCACAGATGTCAACGACAATGCTCCCATGTTTCATCAGTCAGAATACAGAGCCACAGTATCCGAGGACCAGCTTCCAGGAGCCACCATCTTAACCTTGGAAGCAGTTGATGGTGACCTATCCCAAGAAAACTCAGGCTTTGATTTTGCCATAGCAAGTGGAAATGTTGGGAATGCCTTCCAGATTGAGAGTAGTGTACGTTTCATAGAAGGTCATGGATTCCAGACAGTGGGCACACTAATCTTGGCAGAGCAGCTTGACTTTGAGGTAACACCTCACTACAATCTCACCATTGTCGTGTCAGACCGCGGTGTTCCACAGCGCAGCTCCAGTGTGCCTGCTGTCATCACTGTGATTGATGTCAATGACAACCCTCCTGTGTTCAGTCATGCAGAGTACATAGTAGCTCTGAGCGAAGGGGCTGCAGCCGGTACTGAGATTCTACGGCTGTCCGCAACTGACCAAGACTCAGCCCCCCATGCAGAGATCCAATTCAGCATCAGCTCTGGAGATGAGCTGGAACTGTTCTCTGTAGACCAGTGGACTGGAGCATTGAGATTGCAGAGACCGCTTGACCGTGAGACTCAACCTTCCCATGTAGTCATCATTCAAGCCTCTGATGGCCATGGTCACTTTGCTCTGGCTCCAATCAATGTGGAGGTGAAGGATGTCAATGATAACAGACCCTACTTCCCTATTGAGATTATGACTGCAAACATTCGTGAAAACCAGCCTCCTAATTCACCAGTCACAGTGTTGCATGCCATAGACCATGACACTGGCGTCTATGGACACCTGAAATATTTCCTAGTGGAGAAATCTGGTCAGGGAAAAGACTTCTTTGTGGTGGAACAGAACACAGGGGAGGTGCGTTCTCGTCAGGCTTTCGACTTTGAGAAAGTAAACTCCTTCCATTTTATGGCTTTGGCTGTCGATGCAGGCAACAACTCTGCCACAGTCACTGTACAAGTCTACATCACAGGAGAAGATGAGTATGATCCGGTCTTCTCTTCCTCAGCCTTTTCCTTTGAGGTGCCAGAAGGAGCTTTGAAGGGCCAGAGTATTGGTCAAGTGCAAGCCAATGATGAGGATGGTGGTGTGGATGGAATTGTGCTCTACTCTTTCCCAAACAACTCTCCATACTTTGAGGTGAACAAGACCACTGGAGTGATCTATCTCAAAATGGACAGTTCTGGAAGCCCTGGTGGAGGAAGTCGGTCCAAAAGGGAGACCCGCCTTATGACCATGGATGTTACAGCCCATAGTCCTCTAGAAAGCTCAAGGGTCACTACTGCCCAACTAACCATTGATGTCACCAACACTTCTTTTGGACTTGCAACTGACTTTAACATTCTCCTGGTCATCATCATTGCAGCCTCTCTAGGTGTAATAGTCATCTTAGTCATAATTGCAGTGGCACTGTATCTGGTAAAGTCCAAACGCAAGAAGAAAGGGCAGAACACTGCAAATGTGGATTCAGGTACTGCATTGCAACAGTTGGATGAATCCAAATCTTCTGGTGGGGAGAAGATTTACCACCAGACTCTTCCTGGGTATGCAGGAGATCAGGGAGGTGGTGGGGGTTCCTACACCAGAGGGGGATCCTTGGATCCGTCACACTCCAGTGGCAGAGGATCTGCCGAGGCTGCAGAGGACGATGAGATTCGGATGATAAATGAATACCCCCGAGTGGCTAGCATCACCTCTTCCATGCAAGAGCACATCTCTGCCCGTGGACCTGACTCAGGTATCCAGCAAGATGCAGACCAGCTGTCTGACATTTCCTGTGAACCAGGGGCATTGGATGCTAGTCAATGGTTCAAAGGGAAGAAATTGGGGAGTCTAAGTGGCACATTGCTCTCAGGTCAACTTCCAATGTACAGAGATGAAGGTGGTGGCTACCTAGGAGTGGGCAGAGGGCTGAACATATCCCATCCCAAGGATTATGCTTTCCCTGAGGATGGCAAACCTTCTATAGATGGCTCCCTCACAGCTATCGTTGCTAGTGATGAGGAGCTGCGAGGCAGCTACAACTGGGATTACCTTCTCAACTGGTGCCCACAGTTCCAGCCTCTTGCTAATGTCTTTACAGAAATTGCCAGGCTGAAAGATGAGAGTATACCCCCCAACAACCCACGGCGTCCATTCCAACCAAAAACCAAGACAGATCCTAAGCCAAGAATTGACCCTCCTCCCCTCATTACCTCAGTAGCTCACCCAGGGGCCAAATCTGTTCCACCGAAGCCTGCCATTGCACGGACGTTTCCACACCTAGCATCCCTCAGGCGGTCTCCAATTAGCCATGAAGGTTCTATCTCATCAGCCGCAATGTCCCCAAGCTTCTCCCCTTCCTTGTCCCCCTTGGCAGCCCGATCACCAGCTGTTTCCCCTTTTGGTGTCACACAAGGCCCCTCAGCCTCCATGATTAGCACCACAGAGCACTCCTTAGAGCACAGCGATGAGGCAGAGATGAGGATCTAATACTGCCTTGGATTCCTTTTTGTGGGAGCATTGACATTTTGTTCAAACAAGGCATGCAATCCCTCATGGACTTTGTGATTTTTTTTAACAATGCAGGAAAGGACTAGCTTCATAGCCGTCTTTGTGACACAGGTCTCTGAAAACTGACATGAACAAGGGTTAAGAAAAACTGCGCTGCTGTGAAAATGACGATACCCTTTATCAGAGCCAATGTAGAGTTTTGAAGATTTGTATGTTGTTTTGTGTCACCTCACTGGCTGGCCAGTGATATAAGGCTTTAATGCTCTTTTGTTTTTGATATTGATGACTGACAGCTTTCAAACTCCAGTGTTTTGCAGAGCCTGTCCAAGATGGCTGCTATCACCACACTTTTTGGACCATATTTGAACTCTTTGAAAGAGATTTCACTGCAAACGCACATGGTAGCTGAATTTCATGTATACACATATGTTCAATTATATTTTTTAATTGCTCCATTGCATCATATCACATGTTCCTTATGTTTCTGAAGAAGAAAATGCCATTACCTCACATTTAAGAGGTGCTCACTGCATTTACACTCTGTATATTTGTATGTAAGCTAGCCATAGTGTCTATTGTTTATTGTTGTATAGTGTTTAATATCACCATACTGTATGATTGGAAATGTATGTGTGATTCTTGCTCTGTGATGTGAATGTGTGGGGAGTGTTGCATATTGATATTATTTATACAAAAGTCAAATCATGGGGATGGTAAGAGTATCCATCTTGCATAATGTTATATACTTTCCTTTTCCTTTTATACCCTTTGTTAAACACTAGATCTTCCAGCATCACAGCAGAGCTCATGGCCATATTGTTTGAGGCTTACCCAGAGGTCCATTTTGTATCTGATAAAAATGCAAAGACTCTCTTATGTGAAAAGATTTTATAGTGCCAACTAAAAAAACAGCCCTCGCTCACTACTTACATGTATGTTTGCTTGATTGTGTTGACCCTACGCCTGGGAGATTTGATAATTTGGTTCTTAACATCTTTGCTAGTCACATTATTGACTAGTGGTGTCTTAAATTCAGGTGCTTCCATTTTTAAACAAAAGGTCAATTAGGAAACAGGCACAAGGGACTCATATGATTGGAGTGATTATTAGCACATGAGATATTTCTGTCTTATGGGACAAATCGGGGACATTTATATGAAAACAGCTCGTGCTTGTTCTTATTGCTTTTCTATTCCTGTACACTCTCTGCTGCAAAGAAGATTACATCACTGATTACAGCAAATAAATCTCCTCCTGTTTTCCTGGACGTCCTCCTGTCTTTTGAGGACTGCTTGGCTACCTCTGGTGCATGCCTAATACCAACACTGCCTCAAGCTGGAATGGCTCTTGCCTAGTCTTCAGCACAGATTCAAGGAAAAGAAGATCCTGAATTTGCTGGTCTGTCCAATGCAGTTAAGATTATGAAGTTGTATTGTGGAAAAGTTCCATTTTGAAACAAAGTTTGACCCAAGAGAGCTGCCAATCTCCTGGCAGCAGAGTGTTAGAAATCATCTGTACATATATTTAAAGGAACCATTAAATTCCTACTGATTTCTTTTGTCAAGCTGTTTGGTCCTTCCTTCTTTTTTCTCTTTTTTTTCCTGTTGGAATTGAATGGCGCCCTGGCAAGGGATATAAAAAGCAACCAAAGCCTAAACAAGCTCTAATCATCTGGCTTTCAGGAAAGACTTGCAGAGGTCAGAGTCAAATTTGTCCTTCATTAAAAAGCTATTTGCCTGGAAATAATATGTTCCTGTGGAGAGTGCTGGCCTGAGACTGCACAGCTAAAAGAATAGGGTGTGTCCAGTGCTTAAACATGACCATCAAGCACATGGATGGATAATCAGGAGGAATTAATTACTTTAAGCTAATATACAGTATATCTTTGTGAAGCTGCAGATGCATGTGGCCTGCAAAGTTATAGATAATCAAACACGTTTACTGCACAGCAAGCAATGCATATCTTCTCATGGTTAACCAAATGCCATGTAAGTCTCACATGAACTCAGGGAGCAAAAATGCATATTGCATGTGAACCTTACCAGATACATGGCTTACAAATGCATATAGTGTTGATTTATGAAATTGCAATATGTTGTTCTCATATGGTGGCCAGGCTTGTTTGCATAGCTGTGTGAGGATTTCTGCTCCATTAATGTGCCACAGAGCAACAAGGAACATAATTGTTTAAATGGAATATTTCAAATATGAGAGGATGCATGAAGTTATTTATGGAAAATTTGTAAAACAAATCTCTAGTATTTGATAATATTTATTTGTTACTTCTTTTACTCATTTAAATAAAAAAAAAAACATTATCATCATACAAAGCATAAAAAGTCAAAGCTCTTGTTTAGGCATTTTATGGTTTGGTGTCAGTTACAACCTTATTGAACAGTTCTGTAGCAAAACATGAAGGAAGCTTTCCATCACAGTTCTAACATGTGGCTTATTCAGGTGCAGAATACAAGAAAAGAGTCTTGTGCAGTTCTCTGACATTTAATGTTATTTTTTTTCAGTATACCATGAAGAATTTGAATCCACTGACATGGTTATGAGGTGTGTTATCCCTGCACTATTAGTATAACTCAGACTACTGCTCCTTTCATTGAATGCTATTGTTATTATGTCTCAGCCTCAACCTCTATTATGTAAACCCTAAAACTAGCACCCAACCAAATTAAAGTTGTGTAGTGCCTATCTCCAACTCAATGCACTTTACACTAATCCACATACACGCACACACACTGTAAAAGTCATTAGATGTGGGGGAAGATCCCTCTTATACTAGCTATGATGTAGTATCACAACACAGCTCACTCAAGTAGGGAAAATAGTGCATTAGTTCTGCTGTCCTGTCAAGTCAGTCTATAATATGAAGACAGAATGTTAAATTACTTCTGAATGCTATTTTCAGAAGCTGCAATTAATCAACAAAGCAATTCAATTTGAAATTCTCATGACTTTTCATGGGAAAAGAGTTACGGTATTTCGCAGTTTGTGCGCAACTTGGTAGGAACTGATGTGAGATGCATTTGTTAGGTGCCATCTCCTAAGAATGGTATTTCCGGATAATCCATTTAATGGGTTCCAGCAGAACAAATATCTGTGGTATGTTGACAAACTAGCCAATTTAATCAAAATATAGATTTATGACACTTTTACTGTTTTGACACTGTTGTTGCTGAGTTTGTGCTGAACAAAAGCCTGTTTAAAGCTTTGTAAAAAAATCATTTAAGATGAGTGTAATGAAAAAGTCAAGCCATGTCAGATCACATCAGAGAGTCTGAAATACCTTCAGACTCCAAAGGGTTAACATTCGGCTCAACCACTTGGTAGAGCACATTTGAGTTGCTTTATCTTATTAAAGAAGGCTTTGAACTTAACACAATGAGATTGTAACATCTCTACCAATCGGTAGAGGTATGGTAGGCTAAAATACATCCACAAGAGGTCACTAGAAATGTTCTTGTCTGAACGCAAACACTGGTAATGCTTCATAGCCATACCACAAGGACTAAACTGGATCAAATGATAAAAAAAACATTAGTGGTCTTTTTTAAAACACTTAAAATGTTAACTAAATCATAATGTTACTGTACATTTTTCATCTTTGTAGTTTATGTTCTGATTATACCATGATGTGTCATCTCATTTGTTTAAAGAGTACATTTAAAAAAAAAAGCTGTGGGGTCTTTAAAAAAACATGGACTTTTTTATTATTGCCCCCCCAGCACACCCCACCCAAAACTAATAATAATTCAATTTCTACTTTGTGGTGAGGATGTTAAAGGGTTAATCAATCAATAAAAGTTAGTGAAGGTGAAACATTCCACCTAGCTACAGTCAATAGGAAAATATGGTGATTCAGCACAACTGGATCAAGCCAAGACACTTATAAGCACTGAAAAAAAAATGCTCCATTTACATGCACAACAGAGTAGCCTGTCTTAATCTGATAGCATGCTATTAAATTATTGCTCGTTTTTTCTTGAATAATCAGGCCAGTATCTAAGATGCTAAGATGGACTATGACTTGAATCATCATCATAGTTAGACTACCAACACTAGACTAATAATGACTCATTAGTGTGCAGGTAAATGGAGGACTTCTTAAGTGCATGAGCATGATAGCCTAGACAACAATCATGATGGAATGTTGTGTGTAGCTATATTTCCTTTCCTTCTCTCTTCTCTGCTCTTCCTGCATTTCTTACTCCCTCTCTTTCTGACTCTCCAGCTGTTTGTCCTAAACCTGATCTGTCTGGCCTCCTGTTGTGAAGTTACTGTTGGCTGAAGCTCAGCTCTCCTGTATCTCACTACTACAGCTCATGTCTTACAGATTTACTCTCAGCTCTGCTAGCACCATCACGTTTCACTTACAGTCAGACTTGCATCAACATCTATTGCAAATCCACTTGTAATCAGCTTGATTTCATCAGACAGATGATCAGCATGGACAAACGTGACACACTGGCACATGTAAACTGAAAAGCAAAACTGTGATGATGTAATATATTTTATTCATGTGGAAATGTGTACACACACAAGCGGAGTAATTCAGTGTATGTTAATTTTCCTTTGATCTGGAATTCACTTTTATAAATGCTTTGCATGGTTAAATGGCTTTCCAGACTAGTGCATCCTAAAGCACCCAGACACCCCAGCTAGTTAATTAATACAGGCGTAATGGCCACAGAAAAGTATTACCAATAGAATGGGAAGCTCAGCTGCAGCAGCACATGAGCCTAAGTTCACCATGTCCAATGTGAAGCACCAGCGAGAGAGATATAAAGCCCCCCGCATTGAGCAGTGGAACTGTATTCTCTTAAATGATAAAGCCCCATCCCAGAGGATGAGTTGGAATGTTTGTAATCCAGAACTCATCATCCAGCACCTGATCTCACTAACATAACATGGCTGAATGCAATCAAATCTTTAAAATAATGTTCAACATCTAGTGTAAAGTTAAACAGGTTTTAGTACCCTTTGCTAAGAGTGTAGATCAATATTATACAAAAGCCCCTTTTAGACTGTGATAAAGTATCTTTTAATATGCGCATAACTTAACGTTATCCTGAAGAGTCAATAAGAAGAGAGTTTACATATGGATGTGTTTATCCCCGTTTTACAGCCTGACCTTTTCTGGTCAGGTCACATTAGGTCCTGTGTTATGAATGATTAATTTGTTTTAATCAAGGTCACAATTAGGATGAAAAATAAGGCTGATTAACTTCCCTGGCTATGAATATTCAATGATCCATGCATAAAAGTGGAATTTATTACACTCTAAACTTTTGCCCTGGAACAGCAGTCTGGATTTTCCATTTAACTATCATTTATCAAGGTAAGGGCCCTGTGCTGATATTGGTAGCTGTACTTTTTCAGAGCCGTTAAGATGTCAGCTGTCATATAATTTCTGGCAGTGAACAAAAAAGAGAAGAGCAACTAGATAACACTAAAGATAATACTCAGCAGAATTAGTTGAATGCAATAGAAAGGTCAGAACAGGATGTGTATAACCTCATATGGTGTGTCTCTATCCTGTATTCAACCCATGCTGTGTTATATATGTGTGTGATAAAGAGAATATACTATTTTTCATTAGTTTTGCTATTTGACAGTAAGAATAGATCCCACCCCATCAATGTGTGCCTGTATGCATTAACTACTTTTCCATACTGTTTTACACCTACTCCCCTCGAGACGCCATCCTTAAATGTGATGAAAACTAGTCATGAAAAATCCATTAAAAACATTATATCCCACTCTATTATATCGAAAGCCCAGTTTATTAGCTAAACCTGCTGTGTACCTTTACATATCAATAATCAGAAACATCTACCATAAACCTGCACTTTACAGGTTCATAATAATTGACTTTTATTGACCCATCTGCTGCACAATTAATCAAGCACCCTCTACCACCTATTAATGGAAAAGGACAGATATAGGGCCACTGCTAGCCAGCTTTATATTAGATAGTAGGCCAGCATACTGCAACTGTATTTTTCTCTTTTTTTCAGTTAAAGTAAACAAAGTTTTGATATTCTAATGTGTGTACAATGCAGTCAAACGTTTGAATACCCTGGTTTAAAAGATGTTTTATTGATTTTCATTAAAGTCAAATTTAGTTAACATCCTCTACAAAGAACAGTTTATTTAGTGAATTTAACACATTTAAAAAATACAAACCGGGTTCCAAAAAAGTTGGGGCACTAAATAAATTGGGAATAAAAACTGAATGCAATGATGTGGAGGTGCCAACATCTAATATTTTATTCTGAATAGAACACAAATCACAGATCAAAAGCTTAAACTCAGAGAATGTATCATTTTAAGGGAACAATATGTTGTTTTAAAATTTCATGGCGTCAACAAATCCCAAAAAAGTTGGGATAAAAATGCTCCAAAAATCAGTTAAGTCTGGCACAAAACTGTCATGCCTAAAAAGCTAAAGAGGAATTTTAGCTTTTAGCATCACAATGACCTAAAGCATACCTCCTTCACACCAACAAAAGAATGGCAGATGTTTTGGAATGGCCCAGCCAGAGTCGAGACCTGAATCCTTAGAAAATCTGTGAGGTAACCTGAAGAGGGCTGTGGACAAAATATACCCTCACAGGCTTCTCACTTTCTGCCAAAAGTGATTAATTTGAATCACATGTTATAAATCACATTTTACCATGACTGTATCATTTCTATATTGACTTTGTCATATGTACATACATATATCATACATGCATACAATGATATAAACATATTAATATTAATTTACATATAGTGGCATTAAAACAGATTTATAATTATCTTATAATTCTCAAAATATATATATTTTTTTTCTGCAGAAGAAATGCAGTGTGGTGTGTTTTCATTCTGTCTGTTCATAGAATAAAATACTATATTGGGTTCATGGGTCTTGTGATTTCAGCAAGTAAAGGTAAGTGACCACACAAGGATTTACTATGCATCATGGAAAGGGCTCCAGCCTATATCTACACTTAACAAGCCTCTCATGAAGAAACCTTGCATTTACTGGAAGAAATCAAAAAGGTTTATATGTTAAAGGAATCCTCTGTGCTACTGCTGTCAGCCTTTATTAGCTGCATGTATATTATAGACATATCAAATGTGTTTCTCTGTACATGACCAGAAAGCCAACTGACTAAACATCAACTGACCACTGATTTCTTTTATAAGGTGTTTAGAGCCTTTCAAAACCAATGTATAAAACAAGCAAGATTACATTTTCCATCCTTAATATGACATAAGATCTGTTCAATTCATTTTAAAAACAAACTTATGATCACTGGTATCGGAGGATACCTGTTCTCAACTGCCGCCTCCTAAGAGAGTCAGTGACATTGCAAGGGGTAGTAATCCGGAGAGTTCATAAAAATATTTTTATAAAAAACATTGAAGAGAAAATCAGGGGTAAAATTATAAAACAACAAAACATATAAATATGCATAAATATGCACACCCTTAAAAATAATACTTTATTGAAGCACCTTTTGATTTGATGAAAGCATTTAGCCTTTGTCAGCATGGCACATCTTGATTTTTCACACTGACATTTTATCATCATGATTTTTAGTTGTGCACAGTAGCATTTAACATCTATTGACACCTCTCTCTGAATCATTTCAGGGAAAAATACAGTTTTATGCAAAAGTTAAAACAACCCATGGTAAATTATATGTTGAATTACACATGGAAATTATTTAAAGCATCATCTGTAGAGAGGCAAACTATGTGCAGTTTATTTTCTGTACATTTTACAGCACATATTTTATTTATTTGCTGAACTTAACCAATTGTAAATACATTTAATGTGCTGTTACTTTTACAGAGCCCATATTTTTGCACTATTTTACCCAAAAAGTTAAATTAAGTAAATGATCATTAATATTGCTTTAAAATGTTAAGAAGTATGTTCCCTGTAGAGGATGATTTAACTTATATTCACTTACAAAATCAATCAAACATACTGCATATTTAATTGAACTAGATGTACACAAACATTTGAATAAACACTGAAAATGATTTTCAGTGGAAATTAATAATACAAAACAGAAAGAAAGCTTCTGTATATTGTTGTCAGAACAAAACCCTGTATCTCCATTTTTTTTTACTTTTTGGCTTCATTAGAAAATGTCAGCTGGACATTACGTTTTATTTCATGATCAATGGACCAATAGCATCCATCCATCCATTATCCCATCTGCTTCATCTTGATAAGGGTCATGGTTAGTCCTCCACCCCTTCACCGGGATGCCAATCCATCGCTTGGTGCACACTCAGGCACACACACACACACACACACACATATTTAGATTACTCAATTCACCTGACCTCCATGTTCTTGGATTGTGAGAGGGACCCTGAGACCCTGGAAGAAAGCCACACAGAAAATATAGAAACTCCATCCAGATGGAGACTTCAACCCAAGACCTCAGTGCTGAGAGATGAGCATTCCAACCAACAAGCCATCATACCCCCCTGGACCAATAACAATGCTCCAAAATAACTTGAAATGCAATGTTTTTACTGTTTTAACACTGAATTACATTTAAAATTAAGATGTTTTTTGCTTCTCCTGTTAAGTTACTATTTTGGAGATACAAGGTTTTGTTCCAATATGATTTATTCCACTAAATATTGCAGTAGAGCACTAGCATCTCAGTCTGGATGGCTATGAAAACACAGGAGAAAATAACACACACAGAGGGTATGTGACTTCCTTGTCTGATCAGTGATCAGCACATATTTACTCCACTATATTTTTTACAAAACTTTGTTCTTTGCTGCTATATGATTGTTTAAAATATTTTTAACCTTTATCGCACAGTTTCTTTAATGCTTTCTGCTTCCTTGATATGAATGTCATTGAGTATATCAATCCAATGAATAATGACTATTTTAGTTTAGTCAGTTGTTCATCATGAAATAATCACAATAGTTTAATCTTCACAAGCCTTTACTTCAGACATTACTTCTGCTTAAAATGTTGGATAATATATCAAAAATTCACAAGGCTGCTAATGATTCATAAATATCTGACATGTCATCACATATTCACTTATATGAATGAAAGTGCAGGTGAAATATGATTAAGCTCAGAAAGTTGATGCTAGCTTGAATTTTAGAGCTTTTATGATGATGTTTGTGTTGTATAAAAACATCAAAAAGTCATTTTAACAATATCTGATAACTCAAATGAATTTTTTGGCAGAACAAGTTTAGTTTCTTTGCTTGTTCAAAAATAAATAAGGAAAAGAAGGAGGATAAAAGAAACGGAACAAATGCCAACACACATATTACAATGAATAAACTCCTCTGAGCAGTGATGAAATTAATCTGATAATGGATAATGATCACATTCTCATTGTTGTGAAAAATGTGACAGGCTTGTTTATGTTAAATGCCAAGTGCAGAATTGCAATCACTGACTGGACTGGATTTAACCTTCTGCTATCAGTCAGGTGCAGACATAGGAATCAGCACTGAATTGGTGGGGTGACTGAAACTTTTGGCATATTCTTCCATTTGCTGGCAATTGCTTGTAAAATTCTAAAGAGACTGGAGTACAAAAGGCCACAGAGTGGTGTGTGTGTGTGTGTGTGTGTGTGTGTGTGTGTGTGTGTGTGTGTGTGTGTGTGTGTGTGCACTGAATTAATGTCTTTGTGGGGACCAAATGTTCTAATAAAAATACTGAGTAAAATCTTGTAAAATAAGTATACAGGCATAATCTTGAGAGGTACATTATGCTGGTCCTCTCTGTTTTAACCACAAAATCTGGAAGTGTACTGTTTTAAGCACAAAAATTAAAAATGTAAATGGCAGAGGTGATAAATAACTTGCCCAATATACATGTGTAGTTGTGTTTGATGTTTGATTATTGTTTTTATACCAAAAACAATACATTATAGTGGTATTCTGCAAATTGTACAGTTTACTGTAATTAGATTACATTATTCAGTAAACTCATTGCTTTAACTGAAGTCATTATATCATCAAAATAACAATGCTTTCATTTGACTGTGGGTTTAGATGACCTCATCCATGCCTGGTTGAATGTACATACTTTGGAGGAGCTTTTCTAAACAATTAAGGTATATTTGGCATTTGGGACAGATATTAGAGAGTCACCTCAACTAACACCAATGTATAGCATAAACCTGGATGATGTGATGGCAGCCAATCCACACCAGAACACACACCACACATTAGCAATTAGGCAGAGATGTGAGGAGAGACTAGACCAGTTTTTGAAAATGTTGATCATACAGAGTGGCAATCACTACTCTTTTAGAAGCAATAACTAATCTATGACATTGGTTTTTATATCTCATCTGAAAGACATCAACAAATACAATATAGTTTCCCCATCACTGCACTGGTGTCAACATGGCTCAGGACACTGACATTCACCTCAGGACCTCCCATTACATTAGTCTGCCTCTCATCACCTCTCAGAAACTCCACGCCCTTCACAGCACTTCCATACCTGTCCACCAGAGGTCTCTACCAGAATACTGATCAGATCACATGCTCACACTCACCTGCACCCACTCAGCCTCATCACCCCAGCCTATATATATATACTATGCTCAGTCCACTGTGGAGCATTATTAGCCTCGTGCTGTAGCTTAGTCACATTGCTTCAATATTGTACGCGTCTTTCATATGTTTCAGGCTCCTGCACCTCTTTTGCAATTCGTGTTCTATTTCATGGACTATTGTCCCCACTTCCAGCATCCACACAAGCTTTCCTTGGAAGTCTCCCATCCAAGTACTGACCAGACCCAAACCTGTTTCGCTTCAGTGGATTTACATGCTGTACAGGTGATCTGGATGTCTGGTAATGTACACATTTATATAAATTTGAATACATTAATCACATTCTTCCAGTGTTTTACTGTAGACATAATCCCACAAAGACACATTTATAAGTCTACATGTGTGCTTGTGTCTCTGACTGGCTTTGGCAATGTTACTGTGACCAAGATGATGTTGTGCTGCAGCTGACAGCATCTCAGACATGAGTTTAAGCAGCTGTTTCAGTGATCTCTTAAAGTAGGACAACCAGAGACGAAATTTCACTCACTTCCAGTAAACGAATCACTTCAGCAACACTAATTCAGTGCTAGAGGAAGAGAATGAACATGTGCACCATTAGCATTAGCAACAAGTAACATAAACATGATCCGTTTTCAGTAAATACTACAATAACTAGAGTACGCAATAGCTAAATGTTTTTCTCTTATTTGCCAGCAGATGAAATGGCTGTTTGGATGTGTAAGATCTCATTATATACAGACACAGATGCTACATTGTAGCATTATCTTGTCAGTTAATTTTTCAGGTAGTCAGTTCAACTTCAATGTACAAATAATCCATAAAAAGAGGTCTGTGACCCCGGTGTTGGCCATATATCAGCTCTTATCTTCCAAAGATGCCCTAGATTACAGCTACCTTTGAATTTTCAACATGTGAAGTTTCAACCGACATTCCATTCTCCTTAGCTCTCCTCAGTAGGATGAGGATGCTGAGCCAGGGATCGTAAAAGCGGACTCTACATTTTGATATTGAACAGTGAACTTATGATAAATAAATGAATAAATCAGGAAAATAAAGATACGAATGTTGCATTTTCTCTTTACTTTGAGTGCTGTCTCAAGATTGCTTAATGCTTAGAGTTTTTAAGCATAAAGTTGTCTGTTGACATTAGAAATATGATGGTATCTTTGCCGAGTCAGTGGTATCTCCATTATTTCAATAAACTATAATGACCTTTAAATATTTTAATGGAAAAACTAGATTCTCCCTTTTATATTTAATGCTAAGTTCTTTATAGTTGATGCTTAGTCGACATTCTGAACTGCTAGGCGTAAAAACCAAATGTGAAAATAATGGTGTTTGAAATTTGAGTTATGCAGTGTCTTTGCAACAGGGGGAACACTCATTTTTAACCCGAGTCGTCATTTCAGTCATTAATTATTATCATCCAGAGATGCTATAAATTCCTCTTGATAACAGGCCGTAAAGAGAGACTGGTAATGAAAGCCAGATCGGTGGAGGGAAAGAGCAAAGAGCTTTATGCACATTTCTTTAAAAAAGAACCTCCTCGTGTTATTAACTCCAACATTCAAAATCTCCAGCTCTAAAAAATCAGCTCCATCACTGGGGACTACAGAAACACTGTGTAGTATTCAGTTTCCAAGAACCCAGTCAGTGATAATGTTCATAATTATGATTTGTACTCATTTTCATCCCATGGTTCATGCCATTACATTTCTCATGTAATCTAGCCATCCCTTTCTTTCTGCTCTGGTACATTCTGTCGCGTTTCTTTCCAGGTTTGAATTAATGTGAGGATAATTTGGTGTTTTGGCATACTTATCTGCATCAAGCATTATCAGTTTCAATCAGCTCAGGTTGTGGTGGTCTCCTGTGAACCCTAAGATTTTTTTTCATTATTATCCATTGTTTCATTTGTCATTTTTAATTACTTATTTCTGACTAGTGGCTCATTAAAACTAGCAGATTTTTTTTACAAATTGTATAACCTTCCCAATGTAGTAGTAGTCAGTTTAGCCCATCCCATCCATTAGGACTCTCCCCATCACTTTTGCAAGTTCCTAACTTTAGGAGGGTGAAGTCGAGCATAAGGGGCGGCACGGTGGCTTAGTGGTTAGCACGTTCGCCTCTCAGCGCTGAGGTCTTGGGTTCGAGTCCGCATCTGAGCGGAGTTTCCATGTTCTCCCCGTGTCTGCGTGGGTTTCCTCCGGGGACTCCGGTTTCCTCCCACAGTCCAAAAACATGGAGGTCAGGTTCATTGGGTACTCTAAATTGTCCGTAAAAATGTGTGTGTGTGCGTGCATGTGTGTACACCCAGTGATGGATTGGCGCCCTGTCCTGGGCTTGGTTGAATAGTGTAATGCCCTGCCCTGCGCCCAGTGAAAGGGTAGGGGACTAACCGCGACCCTGATAAGGATTAAGCGGGTGTGATAATGAATGAATGAATGAATGAAGTCGAGCATAAGCCTCCTCCATTGTGTGTGTTATGGCCACCGCCTCTTTTTGAACTACCGCTGACACACTGTCACTGGAAGTCAAGGCATTCGGAGGAAAGCGCAGGATACCCAGCTCTGAATGGACCAATCAGCGAATATTGCAATGTGAAAGTGATAAAGAGAGAGAGCACCATCTACCCACCCAGAGAGAGCACTGCCAATTTTTGCTCTCTTGGGCCTCAGCTGTTGATGGCAAACAGCATGACCGGGATTCAAACTCGCGATCCTCTTGTCATAGTATCAGCGTCTTGGCCCACTCAGCCACTCGTGGCCAAAGTAGCAGATAAGTTCTGTTGAATGAACAGATTGTGAACTTGGGTGTAGGAGGTGTTTTAATTAGAATTTTTGTTTTAAAAAATGCTAATATAGAAAGTGGGCGGTACGGTGGCTTAGTGGTTAGCACGTTCGCCTCTCAGCGCTGAGGTCTTGGGTTTGAGTCCCCATCTGAGCGGAGCTTCCATGTTCTCCCCGTGTCTGCGTGGGTTTCCTCCGGCGTCTCCGGTTTCCTCCCCCAGTCCAAAAACATGGAGGTCAGGTAAATTGGGTACTCTTTAAATGGACTGGCGCCCTGTCCTGGGCTTAGTTGTATAATGTAATGCCCTGCCCTGTGCCCAGTGAGGGGGTAGGGGACTAACCGCGACCCTGATTAGGATTGAGCGGGTGTGATAATGATAATGGATAATATAGAAAGTAAATTAAAATCTAAATGTCATTTATTATAACATTGTACAATTAAACATTGTTCAAGTTTAATTAGCATAAAGTAACTACTTTTAAAGGTTTAAAGCCCAGACTAACACCAGCCAATCATGTCTGAATCACAGAGACCTGGAGACCATAAAAAAAGACTACAACTGTCCCTTGAGTACCAAGATGTAAGCTGTAAAAATGGATAGAAATTAATGTTAGAAATGCACATAATTGATGTTTGAACCAAATATAACTGGCTGTTGACTTGATCTTCAACTCAACTTTGCTGTATTACCCCAATGATATAAAAGCAATGAGGTAAAGCCAAGACAAATGCAAAAAAACCCTGCTAATTAAACAGAAACTAAAGCCGCATATTGCAACATGGAATTCGATAGAAAAACATACACCAGACTGGATTTACACTGTTTGGCCACAAGGGATAGCTGGCTGCTCTCAAACAGTCAAAACGTGCTTTGAGCAATGCTGTAGAAGAACCATTTTTGATACCCTAAAGAACATTGTTTTAAAAGAAGAACCTTGAACATGTTTAAAGAACCTTGCCATTATGTTAAGGTTGTATAAAAAGTGTTCTTCCTAGAACATTTACATTATGTGGAGGTTCTTTATACTTTACTAATGTTCTTAACATTACTCACATATTCAACACTTTCTGTAAAGATTCACCGACTGGGGAAACAAACGCGGTTCTCCTGTAGCATTGCACAAGAAGTCATTTTAAGAGTCATGAGCTCATGTTACTCTGTGAATAGCACATGAGTCTGAGTTTCAGAAATTTGGTATATTGAAACCGGAAAAGTGAATAACTACTTCCAATTTGGAAATTACCAGCAAAATGAATAAAAATGGCACATTAAGAGCAAAGAAAAACATTGAAATAAAAGTAAATGCAGCCTAAGTTAACCAGTCATTCATCTGTTTGTAAGAACATAAAATGAAATCACAAGCTCGCGTTACTATATTATTTGTGTGGGAAGTCATGAAACTGCTTTGGTATCACCACTATAAATAATAACTTCCAAATGTCCTACTTCTAAATTGTGAATTAGCTGTGAAATTCATAAAGACGACACATTAAGAGCAAAGAACAGCACAGAAATAAATGCTGCCCAGTCCAAGAGCAATCATTCACATTTAAAGCCATGAAATTGACTATTTCTTTGGTAAGGCATGGCATATAGTAACGGATGTTGGTTTCCTGAAACACTTTCCCAGTACTGCATCCTAATGTGGAATGTTCTCCAGCACAAAAACAGAGAAAAATGAACGATATGCCTATAGTAAGAGTGAATAGCTTTTTCTTGGATGGGGATATTTGCTTTATGTCAGAAGCAGTGATGCAGGCTGAGAGAGGCTGGCAGGCGATGCCCTCTCCCAGGGTCTGTGGAGGTGGGCAGAACTATAGTAGATACGCCTGACGCGACCCATCAGCACCTCTCGATTTATGACTACCCTGGCCCAGGACTCAGAGACTGTGTGTGTGTGTGTGTGTGTGTGTGTGTGTGTGTGTGTGTGTGAGAAAGACAGAGAGGAGGTAGTGAAAACAGAGTTACAAAGCTCAGCCTGTGCAAAGGCTTCAGTTATGCTGTTGATTCTATGTGAGCTGTAGCAGTAAAAGCTAAAGCCTACATCCTGAATCCCTCTGGTGTGTCAGAACTACACTCATTGATTTCCAGCAGGAGAGTATTGAATAGACTCTCAGAAAAAAATGCACTGGGCCATCACTGTGGCAGTGCCCGTCCTGTCGCCCAGGGGCAGTGCCCGTCCTGTCGCCCAGGGGCAGTGCCCGTCCTGTCGCCCAGGGGCAGTGCCCGTCCTGTCGCCCAGGGGCAGTGTCCGTCCTGTCGCCCAGGGGCAGTGCCTTCAAGAATACCTTCAGTACCTTTTAGTTCAGTACCAGATTCTATTAAAAATATTTTATTTATTGTATTGACTGCACTCCACCCAGTCTTGATTCAAGACCATCACACTCATTCTTCTGTTTAAAAAAAATTACAAATAAGGTAGAAATAAGCTATGTTCTGGAAAAACTAATGTAGAGAACCACAATTGAATATTAAGAACTTTATGTATATTTTTATATTGTTTATTCCGGGGCAAAATATATCCGTGAAATGTCTTTTTTCTGACACTCTACAGCAGTTTCTCAACTATGGACCATTTCTGCATCTCAGGTTGGTTTCTCTTAAACAGATCAACACTTCCATTTTACTACATACACCTATCTTGTGCTTAGATTCCCCTCATCCATCTATCCATTATCCCACTTGCTTAATCCTTACAAGGGTCACGGTTAGTCCACCACCCACTCAACCGGGCGCAGTGCAGGGCACTACACTATGAAACCTAACATAAAGGTCATTAGCCTTGACATGAATACAGGTGTGACAGTTCCCCTGGTTTGGAAGAATCTGTCCCTCCTATTTGGTGTTCGATGTGGACTCAAACTCTTAGGATCCTTTGGAATTCTGTGAATCACGTGACTTCCTTTGTATTCATTGTGTTCTCTGTGAACGTCCGTAATCCCTCTGAAAATCATGTGACTACAGAGTAATCTTAGCCCTTGGATGAGTATTGTCATTATTTATGTAATCATTAAGTCATATTCCTACTTCCTGTATTTCTAGTTTCTGTATTCCTAGTTCTTGTCCTTTGTGATTATATGGTTTTAGGGGGAAAACATTAGTTGTATGAAACATTTACATGATGTGGAGGTTGCTTAAACTTTTAAATGGTCTTGATGCTCTAATATCTAGAAGAATTGTATATTTAAAAGGAACCAAAAGTAGCTATTTGATCTCATTCCTCTAAGGAACCATTTAAAAGGTTTTACCTTGTCAGTAATGTACTTGTACATGTACACCATAGAGATGTTTTATCAGGTACTCTTAACCTGTTCATCATTTGTTTCTCAACTGACCAGATATTATTTGGGTGTTGGACCATTTCCAGCCGAATGGTGACTCTGACAAGGCTGCACAGCAGTGTTACTGGGGTTTTTACAGATATCAGTATCACAGTTAGGTGTACACTACCAAAAATATCCAGAGGGGAGTAGTTGTAAGTGGTATACTTCTAACACATAATGTGGTTAACTTCTGGGTTCTGGTCTCAAATTGCATAACAATGCTGTTAAAAATAAGCATCTAAAGTAGTTCTTATTGGGTATGTCATAGAAGAACTACTATGGATCTCTTAAGGATGTTGCAGTATTTATTTTAATACAAATGAGGTGCTTTTTTTAGTGAAGTCCATAAATGAAAGGATAAGAATCTTTATTTTTAATATTTAAGGTGGACTCACAAAGATATTTCTATTAAATTTGTCATAAAATGAAAATAACAATATATATCTGTTGAGGTTTGATGTTTGGACTTCTTGACTATGCTAATAAGACAAAACTGTATTTTTGAATATTCCATGAATAGTTGTGGTTTGTCTATTTTGATGTGGTTGACCTTAATTCTCTTTGCCTGTCTCCAACATTTTGTGCAGGTCACTATATTACAGCTATGGGCAAACCTTTGATCATTCGTTTTCCTCAAGCCTCATTCCAGAGTTTGATTTAAAAAACAAATGTATCAAGATCACTGTATTATAAACCACAAATTGTTTCATGATTTGTTTTTTAGTTTTTAGATGATGTCAGAGTTTTACGCAGGTTCTCTGTTATTGGTGTAATAGCTGAGTCATTGCTCTTGCGTCTTGTGGCTTCTGTTTGTAATTACACCTCCAGGTTTGAGGTCTTTACATCTTCTTGGGTGTCTGGTGACGAGCAGAAGGGGAAATGGAGAGAAATGGGATGCTGTGGCTTGGCCTGAGACTGCAAGAAAAATCACTGTATTGGAAATGAATCATATTAGCTTTCAGTTCTTTGGCTTTTTCAGCTTTAGCCTCTAAGCTACCAGCGCTATTACTGAAATAGATCATCATAGTGAAGATGTGAAGATGAAATGTGTGTCATCACTCTTTCACGTAACTGATTGAAAGAGAGAAGCAGCTGTTCATGCATTTTCATGGCACTGATTAGAAGCCTGTCGTTTCTGCAGAATCCTGCTGATGATGAAATCGCAAACCTCCAGAAATATGCAAATTTACACCTCACAATTTAATTACATCTAACAACTGAGACTGTCTGAGGACAGGCTACTGATTAATTAAATTGTACTATCAGTGTGTTGCTTTTCTAGCATATTCAACTTACTATGAAGTTGTCTACACTGCATATAATATTGTTTAAAACGTTATTAATTTTATCATTCCTAATCAAGTCTTGACTAATGAATATGTTGGATAATAGTTAAAAACAAGTGTGAAAGTAGTCATTCTGAATAGTTCAACTCAAGTTATTTAAAAATCTTTAATCAGACCTACCATTTTTAATGCTTACCTAGCATTTCATTTACACGGAGACATAGAGTCCAAATTTGGATTTGAGCTTAGAACTGTTATCACAAATCAAACTTAATAGTCACCAAGTAGGTCAGATTGTTTCTATAAAAACCTATGGTGCCTCAATCCACTCAAAGCATCACCACCATCAACACACAAAACATGAAATTAGACATTCAACAACTGGACAGCACTAACTGCACAGTTTCACTCTGTCTCCTACTTGAATAGCTCCACCTGCAGCTTTTTAGACTGCAGCTATGACATTTTGTTTTGTTTAGTGTGAGAATGCTAAGCATGGGATCTGCTGTACAGAACCAAATCTGTTCACTGTGTCTTCTGACTGCTTTTTCAAACTGGGACAGTAATCATCAGGATTTCTTTTCTTCCTGAAAGTGAGATTAGTACTGACTGTGTATGTATCTCAGTGGATTGCTGCTTATCTCTGTTTCTGTAGAGATTTTGACTGTTTGGTACACAGTAAATCTGCCAGTGTTAAATCAACACTATTAGAGTTCAATTAACACTGAGAGTGTTACATTTTGACACCCTCAGTGTTAATTTAACTCCAATAGTGTTGATTTAACACTGGCAGATTTACTGTGCTGTGTAGTGATTTCTATGCAAAAATTAAATTAACTTTTGATTCAGATTTCTCATTCTACCTTAAATTCAGGTGCATACTATGACTTCTGATTTTTGATGGCCATGTCTGCTGAGCTTTGTAGTGATGTCCCTGACTCTAGGAGGGTGAAGACAAGCACAAGCCTCCTCCATTGCATGTGATGCAGCCACCACCTCTTTTTGAACTACCGCTGATACACCGTCACTGGGGAGCCAACGTGCTTGGAGGAAAGCGCAGGATTCCCAGCTCCAAATGGACCAATCAGTAGACACTTGAGCCAGTGGACTTTGCTATGTGTGAGTAATGGAGAAAGAGAGCGCCTCTGGTCATAGTGTCAGCGTCTTAGCCTGCTGAGCCATTTGGGGCCGCTTGAGCTTTGTAGTGATTTCTATATGAAGTCAGTTAGATTCCCCATAATTCCACCATAATTGCTGGAACTGTTACATTCAGATGCCTACAGGGGAGTGGGGAGATAATGGCAGTGCTAAATTGTCATTAGCTGAAATCTTTAATGCTGAAGAAGGACATAAACTAGTTTAAGAGTGAGACTGGGTGCTGTGGAGCTTAATTTATGAAGTTTTAAGACCAAAAAATGTGACCTAATTTTCTTTAAGATGCCCAGTGAACTGTTGCTTTGTAGAACAGGGGTATATTATGTCACCTTTAACTTTTATAGTTCACACTTTTTTGCTAGGGTGATGGTTTAGGTATGGAGTTCTTTTTGTTTTCAAGCTTCTGTTTATTGGCTGCAGATATTGTGGTAAAAATGTGAAAATTCTGCAGAGTTTTGCACTTGTTTGCTATCGAAGGTCACAATTTTGAAATGTTCAAATCAAGAACTGCCCATCACTTACTGTATTTCTGTTCAACTGTAGTTATTTTTGTCATTCAAAGTGACAACAGGGTATGTTACATTGCGACTTTATCTTGGTAATGTTATCCAACTGCTATCCTAGGCAAGGTAATGTTGGCCAATCCTAGGCATGGTTCAGTGATGTGAGGTACCATATGGTAATTTATTATTACTGTTTAGTGCAGAATGCACTAGTGTAAAAGTGTCTGTGCTGAAGGGCTTTATCTTTGCCCTGGATCAGACGTTAAATGTTATTTGCCCTCAGAGTCTGTCTAATAGCATATAATAACCGTTTGTTATTGCACAGCTGTCCTCTAATGCAGTAAACACTGGCCCTGCCTATCCCGAAGTGTTACCGCCAGCACTCCAAGCCTGGCCAATTCAGACATCAGTCATAATGGGGAGTGAGAGAGGAAGATAAATGGAAGTGGAATAGTGACTCTAGTGTACTCTGTACTGTATCAGTGAATTTCACTTCGCCCCTCGTTTGTGTGGCCCAAGTCCATACTGACAGCAGGAAACAGGCGCCATCCATAACCCCGACAACAAGCTGCTCCCACAGCCTGCTCTGCTATGAACCCCCTCATCCAGACTTTGCTTACATAAGGGGGCAAAAATCTGCACTGGATTGGGTGTTCTTCCACTTCTTATCTTTGCTTTTCTAGCTTTATATAAAATTGCTAAAGTGGGACTGAATGGGGCAGAATTGTCCCTGTGGGATGAGGCTGAATGGTGAGTGAGGTGCTGAGTGACTCTGGTCATTAAGAGTTAGACAATGCCCCAGAGGGTCATGAGTAAAATGTGGGCTGCCTACAGGAAAACATCATGAGATCATCTTAATGTTATTACAAGGCAATGTAAAAACAACTAGATGAATCACTCATTACCTCTGTTAAAAGGATATATTCTAATCATTCAACTGATGGCAAATGTTCATAAGGAATATGATATTAGGAGATCTTGTGTTATTTGAATGTATTAAAAAGTTATAAGTTGTTATACTGTAAATATTATTGTTTTGTGGAAAGAAAAAAAATTCTTTATATTTTTGTTAGAGCTGTTACTGGACATGCAGACCTGTACCTGTTCATACACAATGTAAACTGAACATAAATGTAGTAAATTATATAACCATGGTGTAATAAATGAAGTTATTACATGTGAATAATAAAGTAATAAAAATGTATTGCCTTGCTAAACGGGTTAATGTGCAATAAAAAGAGTGTGAGTGTGAAAAGATGCTGTTGATCTTCTACCAGTCTGGTGTTGCAGGTTCTTTGTAGCCTGTTTTGGAAGCATCATCAGAGACAGCGATACACAAAAGCTTAACAAACTGATAAGAGAGGCTAGCTAAGCTTTAGGCTGCTCACTGGATGGCTTTGAACTGGTGATGGAAAGGAGGACACTTAATTCACTGCTATCACGCCCCCTCCATGACTTACTTGTCACTCAAGCACTTTCTGCAACAGACACATTCAGTACCGCTGTAGCAAAGAACAGTACAGGATTGTTTGTACTAACAGCGATCACAAAACCTCTCCACTGTTCAATTCAACTCAATTTAACTCAGTTGGGGACAGAGGCAGCCTGGTGGTTGGGGAACCAGCTAAAATGCCCTTGAGAAATCTAACCACACAACTGCTCCTCATGCACCATGGATTGTGCCCACCCCTCCATGTATGTGTGCCCCCTAGTGTGTTGTGTGTTCAACTGCACAGATGGGTTAAATGTGGCCTAATTCTACTGTGTGCAAGGACATTGGGCAATGAGTTTGCACTTTCAGTTTAAATTCATTTTGATTCAAATCAGCTCAGTTTAATTCAATGTATACTGTATTATATGCATCCGCTCCTCTGAGGGCGACCTAAATGGTAGTGAACCTGCTCTTATTCTTACAGTTCCGCTGTATAAACTACCCAATGCAGCACAAAGGAATCAGTCCTCTGCTGACTCTACACTCTGGTCCCATTTCTGTAGTTTTATATAAATAAAGTCAACCTAATTGAATTATGTTGGCAGTTGCAGGAAAAACTTGTAAAGTTGTACCTGTGTCCTGTTCTGTAACTCCACCCTCTTGTTTTAGTACAATCCTGTGTAGTATAAAGTCTCCCCAGTGTTTGTGCATAGTGTCAGTCATTTGTTGTATCTATTGTTTGTTTCATGCATTTGTCTTTCAGTGTTCTGTCACCACAGTTTCTGCTTCGTCTTAGAGTTTTGTTTCTGTTGAGTGTTTGGTAATAAACTGTCACTTTGGATCACCACCACCCATTTCCTGCAACTTCCTCCTGCTACATCCCCCACCACTGACAGGTGCATTCACTAAATTCATATAGTGGGGTGAAAAATATCAATAGAAAGATTCATCACATAATCAAAACATAATTTCACCTTTGTATTACTGCATAGGCTACAGGGTGAAATTTATATTTTATTGGCTACACAGGTTCAGGTAATAAAGAAGAATTTTTGTAATAAAACTCCCAGCTTCAAGTTGTCAAGATTAGAAATGTGAAATTATTGGTCAGGCAAATGAAGTACCTGTCTTAATTTTCTTTTTACCCCCTAGAGTTTTCTATTCCACCACTTTTGTACATATGAACTCTCCCACAGCTCTGTCTGACCTTTTTCACTGTGCATTCTAACCATTTGAAAACCTATATTACATTTTACATCAATTTTCCCTATCTTAGAAAGGTATGTCTCAGGTTTCACAGTGAGCGCCAACAGTGAAATCACTGTTCACTTAAAGTGTCTTCATAAAATATGGAACCAGACAATTCCTTATAAAACTTTAAAACATGCTCAGCGATGTTTAAAGTTTTAGTTATTATCTTCATTCTGCTACTTGAACAGGTTGTTTTAAATATACATTGAAGACAAGTTTGAAAGTCATTTTTTCACTTTGGATCCAACATGTACCTGCACAGTAAACACCCACCAGTTTCTGCTTTCCAACAGTGATTTTGGCTCAAGAATCATATCATCGCCACAAATAATTTCACTACCTTCTCTCCATTCTCCCCCTCTGTCTACTTTGGCATTTGTCAAGGACACAGTTTACAAAAGCAGTGATGAGTACAGTACACTTGCAGTTCGGCCTTTGCAATTCTACTTGGATGACTAGTGAGATGTTAGCCAGACAACAAAATACCCTGGAGATTGCAAAACAATAATGGAAAATTAATAAAATAATATAGAACAGTGGTTTGAGGAACATCTTCTGGCACATGTACTGAAGTGTCTTGAGATCAGCATTAAAGTGGAACTCTGCCAACATTACACTATACAGTAACATTTTTAGGCAGAAAATATTAAAGTAATTTGATTTGTTGTAAACATAGAGTCAGAATTGTACACAAGTTCTGATATTATATTATTACAAGTTCTAATATATACCTTTTGGTCACTGGGGCGAGCCCCTTTCCACTTATTAGTTAGCACCAGTAATAAGCTCATCATGTTCAGCTGGTTACTGGCTTTCTTAAAGGCTCTGGCACTGTAGTTTGGCACAGAGGCATTTCATTCATTCATTTAAATTTTCTGGTCACCAGACAGGTTTTCCTATGAGTTTTGCTGTGCTCCATTTCTATGTCCTAAATCTCATTTTCTCAGTCCTTGGCCTCCTCTCAGTGTAGTATAAGGTGTCAGGTATGTTGCTTTTTTATTTTATGGAAGATTTATGGTGCCTGAGGAGAAAACTCACTGGTAAAACCATGAGCCTGGCATTCTATTGCCATCATTTCAGGCGTGATGTGTTACAGTGGCTCCTCCTCCTTTTTTGGCATTCAGTGGGTCATGGAAGCCTCCTGTATTCATTGTAGCAGTTTTGGCAGGGATGCTTTTCAGCCCTAGGCGCCCTCAAGTGGCGCTTAAGCTATGTAGAGGCTTCCCTGGGCAGTGCTGCATCTGTTCAGCTTAGGAATCTGTTTAGACCCACCACAGGTGGCAGCGCACCTTGGGAAAGGGTAGAGCCTTTGCATTTAGTGTCCTTGAGGTAAGTTTAGTTTACTATAAAAAAAAATTTGAGCTTTGTTTTTTCATCTCTCCCTTCATATGCAGCAGAAGCATGTGTGTGCCACACCTTTCAATCTCCACTGCACTCATTCACCCCCAGCTCTAACATGTTTCATGTTTTGGGGTTGTCTTTCCTTTATTTTTTTTGTTGTGGCTCCTCTCTCTGCACTTGAATCCTACCTGGAAGCTTATTCTCTGTTTTTTTTCTTAAAATGGGGCCACCTCCCAGAGGGAGTTTGACTCCACCCTCTGGTTTGCGTCAGCCCCATCACACACACACATGCATTTATACACACACACTCATGCACACACATGTATAAATAATAAATAGATTTTATCTATTTATTTATTTATTTTTAACAAAACAAAATCTTTTTAAGTAGAGCCAATGATGGTGCATTGTTTGCAATGTGTCAAAATGGCATTTGTGGGAACCAAATGCTTCTAAAGATCCAAATAGCAAATGATAGTTATTTACAACTGTGTCTTAGCTACCTTTGACTGCAAATATTTGTCATGATTCACTGATTTGTGTAAGAAATGCATGCCTTGTCTTTGCCTTTGTGACTTTTTACAGTTTTATTGAACCACATCTTATTTTCATGCTCTTGTGCTGTGAAGCTATGATGCTAATGTACAGCTTTAGCTCCCACGAATCACGTTTCACATGTATAAATCATGCTGTCATTGTGCAACATTGTTGTGTGTCATGTTTAGCTTGTGTGCACGGGTTTAAATATGAAAGTCATGCTCTTCTCACGTGCTGACCTTGGGGTGCAACTGCAGTCGTGTTCGGGACGCAGGCATCGAAACCCATCTGAGCTCCAAAATCTGGGCCATAGAGCTCTGGAGTCGACCCAAATGACCCAGAGTAGTGCAAACAAGAGGCGAATACTTCAAGTGGAAAGTATTTCAGACTACAGTCCCATCTGCTTTCACTTTAGAGTCTGATTCCACACCTAAATAAAGATCCCTCCTGAACACTTTTATTGCTCTCCATCCCCCTCTACCTCACAGCTTTTCTTCTTTCCTCCTTCTCAGGCTGCATTTCAGCAGGCATGCTCTGATATGTAAAGCTCCTCTATCTCCTGCTGGTATGAATAAAACTGTCCTGCATGAAGCCAGTGGATCTTTTCATTGGCTTTTGGGTTTTGTTGTTGGTGTAGATACCTGCTTTTCTATTTTTCCTTCTTGCTCTTTGTCTGTGCTCATTTACTTCATGCAGCAACATATTTGAGAGTAAATATTATCTTCCATTAGTTTGATGGACTTCTTAATTTTTTTTGACTTTCCAGAAGCTTCAAGGTTTTGAATTTTTTTTGACAAAATAGACAAACATCATTAATTAACAAAGTGAACAATCATAAAAGTGATATTTGTGAAAAATATATTTGCACTCTACAGCAGATGACCAGAGATCAGGGTTAAAAGACACAGAATACACCAGAACTTGGGACAGGAATGGCATTTATATGTATATAAAAGCACATAGTGGGCATATAACTAATATTTAAAACTTTATATACACCCTGAGAAGACTACTTTATGGACACAAACGCGAGGGCAGCTATGGTGCTACGCTAGCATTTTTGACTTCACCAGTGAACAGTTCATGAGTAACTTTAGGCTGTCCCAGGAGTCTTTTAATGATATCTGTCGTCGTGTTGGCCCTGTTTTGTAAAGGAAAAGTCTCCTGTTTGCATGTTACAAGACCATCAACATCCAGAAGGAACTGATGTGTGAGCTGCATTGCTGGAATATTTGGTAACACTTTATAATAACTTTCACTAATAAGCCATTAACTAATGATTAATAACTGTGAAAAAATCATTAGTTCATTAGAATTTGAAAATGAACAAATGTTTATATATGACAGTTCATGTAATTACTAATGATTGTATTAAGTTTTGCAAAGGTTAACAAATCATTAGTAAATCATTTGTTACTGAAATTCTCATGAACTAATGATTTGTTCACATTTATTAATCATTAGTTAATGAGCTATTAATGAAAGTTATTATAAAGTGTTACTGAGTATTTTAACTCCGTCTGATGTTTGTGCTTTAAATTAATTGGATGTTACATATTTTACATTTTCCTATTTGTTTTTATATCCATACACCCCCTGCATTCTGTTTATAAAATGGTGCCGGTTCCTTTTTGGTGGAAAAGCACTAAGGAAGAATACGGAAAGTCTTGGGTTTGAGTACCCATCTTTGGACTTTCTAGGCTCTAGCTATGTAGAGAGAGATGAGGTTCTGTATTTATAACAGTAAAGTTCTGAACACATTTTAAATGTAAATTCTGTGGGTTTTACAGTGTAAATCGGTTTACAGTAATGCATTTTAAATCAAGCGGTTCTTGAATATAAAATTTACATTAGCCAGAAAAGCACATTGTAATGTCTTGCACATTGCAACTGTATATTTTAAGGGGAAATTCTGGCAACCACAGCTGACAGTATTTTACCAATCATTTTACTTATTTACAGTGTAGATACAGTTTTCCTTTCTAGGGCACCTTTTAAAGAACCTCCACAATAAAGTTCTAAGACAGAAATAGATGTCATGTAGAATTGTACCTCCAAACCACAAAACATCTAGGATCTTTCATTGTACCTTGCATTCATTTTCTTGTCCCAGAGATGTCAGGTTTTTTTTTTCATTTGTTGTTCTCACACAGCCGGACAGTATGTTTTGGCATTCAGTGCCCCACATATGTTGCCCCTGACTTCCACTCTCCTCTTCCCACTGTTAGAAAGTGCCTGCTGGTGGAGAGGGATTTGCTGCCTTTGGCTGAGATATGAGAGAAAGGATGTAACATACGGTCAATAACAGCTGCCAAACCCACCGAAACACTTTTTCTATTGGTTTATTTCTCCCTTCTGCGAACAACTGAAGCCTGAACATAAATAGTTGTTGAGAATGATTCAACTTTAGCTATATTTAACTGTTTAATGCTTATTAGTATCTTAAGGATATGACCAAGTTTAACCAAACACCTCTTTGTCTTTTTGTAAAAACATGAGGCCTGGATTAATTGGGAAGTGTTTGCCTGACAACAGAAATAAACTCATGGAATGAAATATGCCATAAAAGTAAAAGAAATAATAATAATAATAATCAAACTGACTGACAGTACTTAGCAGTTCAAGAAATTTGTTGATAACATCTTCACGCATTGTGACAATGTTGATTGAGCAGGGGTTGCTGATGTGAGTCTACCAAAAAAATCCAAACCCTCATCTTTTAACAATCCCACAGCTGGGCCTTATTCATTAGTCTCCTGAGATTCAGCCTTCAGATGGATCAGCCTTTATGTGAATAAAGGATGAGTCTGAGACCTTTCAGGGTTTTTTTCCAAGGTGACTTTCCATCTATCTCCTCCCACCTCCCCCATGGATCCATTGGGCACCTCCTCTGAAGGGGTGGCTAATTTATTGGGTCGCTGACTTATTTATTTGTCTGTTTGGCCCCTTTTTGTGAAACTGATTTCCCCCAGGAGAACAGGCCTGAGAGGTATCGAATGGCTCTGGCAAAGCCTCCTCCATGCTATCAGGAGCAGATCAGGTTGCTGAGGAGATCAGAGGAGGCACTGTGCTTATGAGTCACTGGGGGTTTCATTTGCGGGAATAATTCCTCTAAAGCGTTACTGTGCCAACCCAGTCTCCTCACAACTCAGATAAGGTGTTATGGGAGCAAGCGATGATGCCATGTTGTCAACTGTTCAGCTAGATAGAAAATCTAATGGGTTACTTGAACCCATGCAGTTGTCTTATTTTTGAAAATATGGCCCTTGACACAAAACAGACTTAAATTTGATTTTCTGTTTCACAGACACCAGCCTGCAAAAAAAAATTCTTGGTTTCAGAATAAATGTGTTTAAGGATACAATACCAGTCAGAAGTTTGGACACACCTTCTGGACATTCAGTGGTTTTTCATTATTTAAAAATTAGCATTGTAGATTAATACTAAAGTTATCCAAACTATGAAGTAATGCACATGGAATTATTTAGTAAACATTTTTTTACATACATTTTTCCAAAGCATCTCTTGCTTGAATGACAGCTTTGCACATCCTGCCATTTTCCCAGTCAGCTTTTCAGTCACCTGCACTGTAAAAAAAATCTTGTTAAATTTACGGTGAAAAACTGGCAGCTGTGGTTGCCATTTTTTCACCATAAAAAATACAGTGATCTTGTACATGGCTTTCAGTTAACAGCTGTGCCTTGTCCAGAGTTAATGACTTGCATTTCTTTCCCTCTTAATGTGTTTGAGACCATCAGTTGTGTGCCTGCGTTGAAGATGAAAAGTTTACTACATGATTTCTTATGTGTTCCTTCAGTCTGTAGGACTTCCATATGAATTTACAATGTAGGGGGAAAAATTAAAACATTTAATGAGAAACTTTTGACTGGTACTGTTTCAATTAACTGGTAATTAACAATAAGCAGTTTATAAATATTGATTTTACTCAACATCTGAGAACATGAGCTATACTCTACTGAACCATTTGTAAACCAATTAGTACACTTAGTGAAGGTCTAAATATCAATTTATGTTGTTGTGCAGTGGGGTAGAGTTACGAGTACTCAAGCGGGATGCACAGTTCATTTTACTTGTCATTTAGTAGCAATGGAAAAATGCCATAACTAAAGATTTAGGTTCAATTTAGGCACTTGGGAGGTAGTGAGACAAGCCCATGGAGCTGTAAGATTTCTTCTGGTAGTGGTGTGACATCAGCTGTATCCAGGATCAACTTTAAAATAGTGATTACTACAACACAGAGAAAATCACAGACTAAGCCAATTTTATCATCTAGAAGTCATCAATAGGAAAGGGCTGAGTCAGTAACAGGAAAATAAAGTCCATGTGTATCATGATTAGACTTCAAGGAGGTAACGTGAATCACTGAACTGCTTTGTGAATTGATTTAACTTTCTCATGCCATGGTGTGGCAAGGCTCCTTGTTATTTGGCAGGATTTGCGGGAAAGGGTGAAAGACTTCTCCTCCCCAAAAAAAGGCATAAGATCTTAGTCTGGCAGAGAGGAACAAAAACAGCCACACATAAGCCAAATCAGCTGGAGATTCAGAGAGGATGTAAGAAAACTTGATACATTTGCTGGTAAATCTGCTTAGCTGGTGAAGCAGTTGAGCCACCAGTGCAAGAAATGCTGAACACATATTTAGATGTTTCATAAGATTTTAGACACAATTAGTTAATGTTATGAAGATGATAAAGAATGAAAAGAAAATGCTTAAGATGCATCTTACGGGAATATGTTGTGATGTATTTGTATGATTCAAGGTGAAAAGCCAAAGAAAACAATGACATTTTATCAGCATCAAATGACTTTTCATTCACATTCTTATTTATGATGTCATGACGAGCAGCATTAGTGGCTGCATCAGCTGATGTGTGTATATACAGTGCGTCTAATTGTGGGAGATAAAATTGAATGGAGTGGGGCACAAACATCCATTATATTCTGCTTAATCCTGATGCGGGTCCCCACCAGGCAGAGCATTACACACTGTCCTAGCTAAGCCACACACTCTGACAATTTGAAGTAACCAATTCACCTGACCTCTATGTTTTTGGACTGTGGGAGGAAACAACAATGCAGAGGCAAGTCACAGACACAGGGAAAATATACTCTCTACTTTTAAATCGAGACTCAAAACCCACCTGTGCAGTTTAGCTTTTTGTAATTAACCTCTCCTTTCCAGTTATTGTCGTTACAGGACTTCATGAATACGGGGAGCTGCAGAAATCTCAGACACTCAACGATATTGTGCCAACATGCTGGAGGTTGATGATGGCGATATGGATGGATACCTGTCTGGTCTGATGACATTCTAATATCTGTTCTTTTTGGTTTTCTTCCTCCCAGCCAGCTTGACCGGATGCAATCTCAATGCAAATATTCACATATGTTTTCTACTGCACTCAGCCTAATTGTTTCTGTTTGCTGTTTGTTTTCTTCTCTCTTTTCTGAGGAAATGGCCACTGAAGGGATTTGATGGCTGAATTCTCCTGCAGTCCACAACAGACCACCAGTTCCATTACACCTACTGCGGTCAAGTCCTTCTGCTCCGAGTTGGGTTTTCCTGAGGTTGACACCAGACCTGCTGCTCACTTACATTGGACTAAAGCTCTAATGCTACTGCATTTTACATTATGATACCTAATATGAATGCAATGATCGCTATTATTAATATCATTCATGTTATATACTATAGCACAATGTCAGATCTAACTAAGGCTGTAAATCTGTGTCAGTAGTTTGATCAGAGGAGGATGGATCCCCTTTGTGAGTCTGGTTCCTCCCAAGGTTTCTTCCTCCAGCCTTGAGGGAGTTTTTCCTTGCCACTGTTGCCTTCGGCTTGCTCACATCGGGCATAGATTCAGTTTGTTTGATATTAAATATGTAAAGCTGCTTTGTGACAACGCCCATTGTAAAAAGCGCTATATAAATACATTTTGATTGATTGATTGATTGATTGAATATGGAAACTCCACCCAGATGCGATCTTCAGAGAGGTGAACACCACTGCTGCTTTGGCACATGGTGCTCAGGTATGGGGTACAGCTTTATTTTAAACAGGTTAATCGAGTCATTTTGTCACTTCAAATATAGACTAGAACAGTCTGTGTGAAAGATGGTCAGAAAGAATTTTGATGACTTGAAATTTGGTGTTGGAGAAGTTTTTTGAGAGAACGCTGGACAGGAACCAACAAATGGATAATTTGAAATGAATCAAATCATTTCAAATGAATTAAAACTCACCTTTTAACTAGAACCCCCAGACTTTTGTTGAAACCAACTGAGACTTTTGTACACAGCAGCATTAAGGGAGCACACAGCACAAAGATGAGATCACAAATACTAAACAGAGATTGCAACTACATTACAGAAAAGCAGCATTCAAGGGTTATTCACTGGGACTGCTCCCAACCACTAGAGATCAATGGTTTACAAATGCAGGTTCTGTCTGAAATGTCTACATTTTGAGACAGAAGACATAAAGTCACGTCCAAATGTTTACATAGAAAACTGCATTTTTGAAGATACATTAAGTATTGTTTAGTGAATTGATGTCTGCTGAATGAGTTTTAAATGTGAGTTAGTTACAAATGCCTTTATCTCTATATTGCCTTCTAAGTCATTTACTTAGGCAGCAATAGAGGAAGACTTAATATTCAGACACAGACAATGTATTCTAAGACCACTCATCTGTGGAATTGAAAGTATTTGTGTTGAAGCCAACTATTTACATTCCACAGTCAAAGGAGTAAACAAATTTACTGACAAACACTTTATTTTTGATTCCTTTGCTGACTGATCGTTGACTATGTACACGTGGAAACTGTCAACCACTAGTGGCTGGGAGCATTTCCCGTTGAGCGAACCTTGAGTGCAATTTTAAAATCTATTAGCATTCTCTTTTGTATTTACTTTGCATTCTCCCTTAATGCTGTTGTGTTCTCAGCATCTTTGTTCTTTGCTTTGTGATCTGTTGTTGTGGTATGACCCAGTGGGCCACCGTACACCATATGTCATTCAGTATGTTTATATTTATTTATTACCTTTTTGTATTCCTCACAGTTAAACGGACCATTTTAATGTCTTTCATGTTACTATATGTTACATCTATTAAAAAGACATTTTGACATGCTGGTTGGCTGTCCTGTATGCACTGAAAAACAATAGATGAACACAAGGTTTAACCAACACGCTCACATACATTGTTAAATAGGTGTATTCTAAAATTCTAGTGATTTCTTTTTTTTTAGCAAATAAGTCCTTACTGCCCAGATATTTTTTTATATCTAATGTTCTTAAGTAACTAAAACTTCTGCACGGCAGCTTATTTTCCATGTATTAACTGTATTATACATTTTGAAATAGTAATAGTGTTTACATAATTAGATTAGAGCCTTTTTATAATTTTTTTCCATGAGAAAGTTTATAAATCTGAAGGAAATGTTATAAGTGGTGACATGCACTGTATTGCACAAATGTTGTAAACATTTAAACCTGCCTGTTGGTGTTGGCCGTACAAAGACGTACAAATGGCCCAGAAATCAGCCTAAAAAATTAGAATATTTTTTTCTGCCTCTCCTTGATTTAGCATAACACTAGTGATCCCATCCATCCATCCATCCATTATCACACCCGCTTAATCCTTATCAGGGTCGTGGTTAGTCGCCTACCCCCTCACTGGGCGCATGGCAGGGCAGTACACTATTCAACTAAGCCCAGGACAGGGCGCCAATCCATCTCTGGGTGCGCGCACACACACACACACACACACACGGACAATTTTAGAGTACCCAATTCACCTGACCTCCATGTTTTTGGACTGTGGGAGGAAACCGGAGTCCTCGGAGGAAACCCACGCAGACACGGGGAGAACATGGAAACTCCACTCAGATGGGGACTCGACCCCAAGACCTCAGTGCTGAGAGGCGAACCTGCTAACCACTAAGCCACTGTGCCGCCCCCTAGTGATCCCACAAATGACTTTTTTGTCAGAAATGTGACAGGTTTTATTGCTGTTGTGCAGTTCAAATATGCATGAAAATCTTCAGGAGAATTACTATCATGTCATAGAAGTATCTTCTTGCAAGAGGAAGCTGAATATTGTATCTACTTTGATTTTGAGCACAATTTAGTATTGAGAGATGACTTCAGCCTACTTGAACTGCTAGGCTTTGACAAGATGACTAAGTCTAGACTCCCTAGTTTTAGAACATTTGAACAAGAAGTGCTAAGAGAGAAGAAGTGTATTAAAAAGCAATGAAACTAAAGGAAAGTTTTTACTTTTAAGCCTACTTTATATTTGCCTCTAATCCTATGGGCTCTTTTAAATACTGATCGGTCCAAAAGATACTACCATATGCAGAATCTGACCGTATGAAAATGTGGATATTCATGCTCCCTCTCTCTCTCTTTCTCTCTTCTGATCCTGTGTATATCCTCCCTTTGAGGAGGCATTAGGAGCTGGCAAGAGAGAAGAAATGGAGTGGAGGAATGCAGTAAGAACATGGATGCAGAGCTTTGGAAGACAAGCATAAACTCAACACACTCTGTGACCTTATAAGGGCAACCAAATCGTGATTATGGCCCCACTGACACATTTTCTGGAGATACAAAAAGCTGAGTTTCTGTAGGATGAATTCCTCATGTGGAGTAGCACATAATGAACGAGTGTTCCTTGATGGTTTATGAAAACAGAATGGCAAAAAGGGGTCTGTTGCTTTACAGCATAGACTTGGTGACAGTTCTGCATGTGTGCAGCATCTGTTACAAGTCTGGAACTGCTGAAGATATACTGCTATGAGCATGAGCACAGGTTTGGTAAAAGGGTGGAATAATGTTAGTCTGATGCTAATTTATCTCAACTTGAGCAGATTAAGATCCTGCTTACTCTCATCAATCTTCTTTCTGCCAAACACATTGACCATCTGAGACATAAATCTCTGGGTACCTAAAGAGGAAAAACAAGATTTCCCAGGCAAGAGTTTCTCATCCCATTGTGCTTATAGCGCCAAACCACAGAGTAGATGGAGCTTTCAAGAGGCCAAATGACTCTCTGTTTACCTGTAAAGGACTCCAGTGATGAGACGGGGAGCGATGTAGGATGACATCAGAAAAGACTGTGAGAGGAGAGTCACCCAAGAGGTCTTTTATAAGTGACCATTCAACTCCATCTCCAGGCAACAGTGGCTTTGCACTGAATCCTGAACTTTGGAACTGCACTCTGTAATGGAACGTCAGGTGTTTGCTGCAGGTCTCTAAACTAATATTGAATTCACACCAGATGAGACAACACGTCCACACTGTAACATGAGCGAGTCCACACTGCTGTACTCTCAGCTCTGTCGAATTATTACTTCTTTTGTTTTTCTTTTTAAAGGGTACATGTTATGGAAAAACACATTTTAAAAAGTAGGTATTGTTAATGTTTCAAAATGTATCATTCACACCCCAGTTCTCACCGTCCATGTATGGAAACTAAGCCACAAAAATAATCAAATTGAAATTCAGTTCCCTTACCAAAAAAAAGTATACGTCAAGTACATGTTATTAAGCATACTTAAGTATAATACAAGTATTTCTCTAAGTGTACTTTTATTTAGCAAGTACACTACAAGTATACTTACTTGGGACTAAATTGGCCCACTTAAATTCAAGTACATAAAAAGTAAACTAGAAGGATGCTCTATAATTAGAGTAAAATTATAAAATTATAGAGTATCCTTCCAGTTTACTTTTTATGTACTTGAATTTAAGTTGGCCAATTTAGTCCCAAGTAAGTATACTTGTAGTGTACTTGCTAAATAAAAGTACACTTAGGGAAATACTTTTATTATACTTAAGTAAACTTAATAACATGTACTCAACATATACTTTTTTTTGGTAAGGGCTTTCATGATGTCATTGTAGCCAGTATATTTGCACATACTTGTCTAATCGGTCTACAGCAGTTTAGCTCCACCTCTTTCATGCTCAAGTTATAATAAGTGTTTCAGGGTGCTTTTGAAGGAGGACAGCCAGTCAGAATAAAGATCATTACATATATCAGTCTTAAAGGCACTGTAACAAAAAGTATAAGGGAAAAAATAGACTTTGAAAAAATAGTCATTACAAATTAATTACATTAAATACATTAAATTTACATAAGATATGGACCTTTTAAACACATTTCCAACAGGTTTTAAAAGTTGACAGTGCAAACAGGAGATCTGTTAATTGTGATGAAATCAGAATGGCTGGCATTTTATGTGCCTGGCATAACTGGTGTGGATTGAAAACTGTTCTCTCATCTAGATCTATCCATGATCAATATACTACTAGGAGTCTCTAGTTATAGAATCTATTTGGTCAAGTCAGAAAATGGTGGTAAGAGATAAGATAAAAAAAAAACTAGCTCTTTGTCTCAACATTGTTTTAAAGGCATATATCTCACACTAACTTTGCTCCATTTTAATGCATTTGCCCACAGTCATGTTTCAGTGAGCTAATTAGCTAGCTTAGCAAACTCTGTATCACAGCCTGTTGTTGTAATGTAAGAACTTACTGAGTTTAATTCTGCTTTCAAGTGCACATTGGCAGTTCAAACTTGTTCAGTTGACTTAGTCTTGTTCAGAGTTTGTGTGGAAGTAAAAAACAGTGGTCAGTCTGCAACAGTAGAATTTGGCACGTGTTGTTATCCATTTTACAAGCTTTTGAATGCAAATGTGTCAAAATAACAATTATATGCTTAACTAAATCTATTAAACAGCTGTACTATTACAATTATATATTACTATTGTACTATTAACTATTACTATTTATATATTTGCTGTTTTTTTGATGTTCATGAACTGTTCAGAGATGCTGGAAATGGCAATGATATTGCAGCTTAGCTGATCCACGCTGCATCAAAAACTTCACCATTCCTGACTCAGAGGGTACACAGTAAATATGCCAGTGTTAAATCAACACTATTAGAGTTATATTAACACTGAGAGTGTTATATTTTGACACCCTCAGTGTTAATTTAACTCTAATAGTGTTGATTTAACACTGGCATATTTACTGTGTATTCGTGTGGTGCCTCCTGGTGGGAAACTTATATTTCCAGAAAAAAATGACACCACGTGAAACCAACACAATCTTCAGGTTTAGAATGACTGATAACTGTTACAATTGCCCTTCTTTTTATATTAGCTAAGGCCTTTAGCTTGCGTAGCTTAGCTAACAAAGCAATTATATTGACAGTCATAACAGAATTGTTTGCTAAATAAATTCAGCTAAAAGCTAGCAAATTGTTGGTTTTGAAATGTTATGAGTATTCATTTTTTTCTGGCTTATAAAGAGGTTGCTTGCAAGTTCACAATAATTTCTGGGCAAGTTACACTGCTGAAGTATTTACATTCACGTTGACCAGTTCTCTCGTCCATCCAACACAAACTTCACTTGAGCTAATACAGTAATGAAAGTGATGGAGGCAAGTCAGTGAAGGCATGATTAAACTGTATGGAAACAGCATTGAAATGGAGGGTAAATGGGCCATTTCCCTCTTGGGGACACAGAGAACGAGATAAGGAGTCACAATAAGCAACTGCAGACTTACAGGAGACTAAGAATGATAAACATTTTGTTCATGTGGGACTAATTGAGGTTTGGGGCATATAAATAGTCACACATGCTCATATTGTTCTAATATTTTGTACTGTTTGTTTTAGTTGGTTCTTGTTTTGGTCTTGCACGAGGCATTGGTCACTCATTATGTATAACTGCCCTATGTGGTAGGAGCAAGAGGAGACCACAACAATGTATAATATTCACTCAGATATTTAGATACTTAATGCAGCCGAGGGGCTCTACACTCTTAAAGCATTATATTAAATTGCCCATGCTTGGTTATACAGCACTTGCTACAGAGCTGACCATTGTTTCATAGTTCTTTATTATTTTATTAGAGGTCATCGTGAATGTGTATAATATAAAACAACAATATTGCAACATGATTGTGTATGATGGGCTGTATCATGGTAGTAAATGTGGTTTTGTGAAAGCAAAATATTACCAAATAAAACATCATTGCAGTACAGATACAGTATTGAGAAATTCCACATTTACCTCTTATTAGATGTTCCTAACCTCAAACCAGAATGTGGGAATGTTTTGAGCTGAGGTACTTATTTTTTTACTAGTTCATAAGTGATGTACACAGTGTGCAGGAATTAAGTTTATTAAATATTAAGACATAAGATAAAAGGACAATAAGAACTGTAACATACAAGAGAAAGTACAAGGGAAAAGATAAAGAAGAGAATATTGTGCAAAACATGTAGATACTGTGCAAATATACAAATATACACATGTACATGGGTGGTTAAATTGTAAACATGGGTAGTGGAGTGTAAGTGTGCATAGTAGAGTGGAAGTGTGTGTGTGTGTGTGTGTGGAGGTGTGTGCTTATACTATTGCCCAGAGTTCAGGGTCCGGATGGAAAGAAGCTCGTTCTAATCCTCTGTGTTGTCTTCATGGCACAAAAACACTTTGCTGACAGCAACAGACAGAAGAACCAATTTTTGGGATGGTTATGGTCCATCAGTACCTTTTTGGCTTTGGTCCAGCATTGCTTGCTGTAGATGATCTCTAGGTCAGGGAACTCCGCTCAGATGATGTGCTAAGCTGAAAACACCATCTTCTGAAGAGTCTGTCTGTCCTGCAGGCTGCTGTTCCCATACCAGGCCATGATGTTCCCTGAGAGGATGCTTCCTATAGTGAAGGTATAGAAGTTCTGGAGTACCTTGGTAGGCAGTCTGAAGTCCCTTAAGCGTGTAGGTAAGGTAGTAGATACAACTATAGGCCTTATATGTATCCATGTAAAGATACAGGTGTAAACATGTCAATACACATGTGAAACAGGTTCACTAAATCCACTTCAGGAAGTGGTCTGAGACACAATTTAGCCAGATGTTATGGTAGTGTAAATACATTATACTCTCCAAGCCACATTCAGCAAACAAAAACGCAACCCAGGACAATCAAAAGCCCAACTAATACAGCCAAACCTCTACACAATACAACCAAAACCCCATCCAATACAACTAAACTCCACATAATACAGTACATCACAATGCACATAACCCATATCCATGAGGAGACTAATCATGGAGGATGCACACAATTGGTCCCTAAATGAAACACAAATGCTTATATGCCATAACTGTGCAAAATAAAGTAGATGAATATTCAAAGAAATATCAAAACTTTTGGTGAATGTCTTCCAAAGCACCCACCTATAAAGCCAACAGAAAAAAAATATAAAGCTTCCTGACAGATGATAAAAGTGGCATAGCCCCTGTTGTCATGTCCTAATTTTAACAAATTTGAGGCTTCAATCATCTTTTGCCCAGCATAACAATGTGGAAAACAGGAACACTGGTAGTTGGTTGGTCCTCTTTTAGGTGAACACCAAGGAACTTGATGATTGCAACAACATTCACAGAGGAACAATTGATGAGCTCTGTACTCACCTAAAGTCATTAATCCTCTCATTTGTAGATGGTTATCAGTCTTTTATATGAATAGTAGACCAAAAGCCAAAAAAAATATTTTCAAAAATATTTGTATGTTTGTAGACAAACATTTAAAATGTTTAGAAGGCAACTGTGACTTTCTTGACCCAAACCTCAGTAACATACACTGCTCAATTCCCTGTCTGATTCCCCCAGGGTTCAAAGGTCATCCCTTTGCGTTTATTTATCAGCGCACCTTTTGAAAGGCAGATCTGGATCTCCTTTCGGAGATTTCTGGAAAACTTATTTGTTTTCTCCTTGATTGTATTGAAAGGGGACTGCCATGTCATTTTAAGTGGGGCTGAGGGAAAGTTCACTCGCCCTCTTAACGACTTCAGTGAGGAACACCATCCATCTTTCTCTCCACGCACTGCAGGAAGGAACCCCAGCAGCTAAACACCAGGGGATCATTCAGCACTGAGGCAGAGACAACAGCAGGATAAATACAGGATCACACTCACACACATATAGGCAACTGGTGGATTGTCTTCTGTTGTGGTTTATCACATCAAGATGAGTATATTGAATTTGTACTGTGTAGCGTAAACCTTAAGTTAACCAGATCCAGCTGTGTGACGTTGTTTTATTTTGTTTGAGGCTGAGGAGGAATGAGTGACTCTGAACAGCATCTCTAAATGGTTCAGACATTCAACAGTATAAACAAAAATCTGCTGATGCCTTTGAAATGTCCAGTATTACTGCTGCCAGTGCTCATGGGCATCTCACCGCTCCCACCTCACTGCTTTTACAGATGTGTAAATATGATTTTTACATAAAATTAAAATGATCCTAACTCGATTTTTATTTGGTCTTTCAACATGTGATTTGTTCAGCATGACTGGAAACAGCTGATGATTAAAAATGATCAAACTTTAAAACTATTTAAGTTATTTTTTGCAAGTAAAGTACCTAATGGATGTGACTTATAACTTGCTCACTCACGTTTAACAGATTTAAGATTCTTTACAAAGGGGAAGTAGCTTTCAGTGCTTCATGAATATCTACACTGATATATTCATAAATATGACTTCCATCCATCCATTTTCACACCCGCTTAATCCTTATAAGGGTCGCGGTTAGTCCCCTACCCCCCTCGCATTACACTATTCAACTAAGCCCAGGACAGGGTACCAGTCCATCGCTGGGTGTAAATATGACTTCCTGTACAAATGTGAAATGTACATTTAAAACATATAAATAAAGTGAATTGTAGATCTACTACAGAGCTAAGTCAAAAAAGTACAATTTAAAATGCAGTGATTCTGTAGTATGAACCCAAAATATTTCATAGTTTGTCTGGTCAGCTTCATTTAATTTGTTAATATACATCCATTCTTGCATTTCAGGCTTGTATCACATTCCAGTATAGCTGGATAGTAAAGCATTTATTACTTTGTAATGTTGCCATTGCTTTTCACAACAGTTGTTTTGGTACTGAAGATTCCAAGCAATTAAATGTTTCAAGTGTTATTTTGTGCTATTTTTATGAGGTTGTTTGTGCTATTTGTATGAGGTTGTTGTCATATTTTTATTTTTAAATTCACATATTCTCAATTGGGGACATGTCAGGGCTGCAGGTAGGCCAGTCCAGGACCCATACCCACTTCTTCTGCAGCCATGCCTTTTGTAATGTGTGCAGCATGTGATTTTGCCTTGTCTTGTAGAAAAATGCATGGCTGTCCCTGGAAAAGATACTGTCTTGAACGCAACATAAGACCTCAAAGTACTTTTCAGAAATGTAAATGACCTCTGTCAAGGGCAATGACACAACCCCCTACCATGACAGACCCTGGCTTTTGGACCTGTTGCTGATCACAGTCTGGATGTTCTTTTTTGTCTTCATTTGAAAGTATGGTGTTAATTTCTTCTGAAAAACATCTGGAATACTGATTAATCTGAAATCAGAACATGTTTCCACTGTGTGATGATTCTTCTGCATTATTAATAATCTAAGGCATCACACAATAAAGCTTTAAGTGGCATTTGTGAATGTAACTGTATTGTAGTGCTTGACAAAGGTTTGCTAAAATAATCCCCTGTCCACGTGGTCATCAGTTATTAATGAATGGCTCTTGGTGCAGTGTCATCAGAGGGATTGGAGTTCAGAGACATTCACTTTAGGCTTGCAGCTTTAACCTATATGGACTGAAATTCCTCCAGATTCCTCGCACTGTAGAGAGAGAAATATTCATATTCCTTCTAATCTTTCTATGAGAAACATTATTTTAAAATATTTAATAATTTTGTCTTACATTTGTTGAATGTTTGGAAATCCTCAACCCATCTTTACTCTTTTTTCTAGACTTTTTGTTGTATAATTACTTTCCATGATTATATTACATTGTGACATTGTGCCATTGTGATCATATGACCTTTTCTGCTGGTATCAACAGCAATTATTGAATCACTATCATCTCTGCTTGGAACTGTTCAGGTGGAAACAAATTAATGGCAAGAAATAACACTGTAAGTCAAACTGTCATTGCAGTATGTCTTCCATTAATTTCAACACATTGAATGTGGAAAATTCAATCCTTATCTTTCATTATCATCTCTTTTATTGTCTTCAAAATATTTCATCACTGAATGTAATACAGTGTCCTTAGCAATGAGGTCAAAAATAAATCAGCCAGCTCAGGATGTAGTGATGGAAGTAAAACAACTGGACGGCGATACGAAGAGCTAAGCTGGGAAACTTTCAGCCTGTCACAGGATTATGAAAGTAAGAGCACATGCAAATCCAGTCCCTACGGTTTAAAAAGCTGAGTATGCGAATCCAATCCTTTAGAATGCTTTACATAAGCTTTAAATCTGTCAAACTTAGTTTCTTTAAAACTCTAAGGACTAAGGGTTAAGTGGTGGGGTTGTGTGTTCTGAAACAAACACGCAAAGTTCTTTTGTTTTCCATTTTTGTTTTCACACTAGTCTTTCATAGATTTTATTCATGGGCCTCTTAGGAGACACCTGTATTTACAGCTGTAAGTTTACTTTTTCTCTGTCTGTCTGTCTGTCTGTCTCTCTCTCTCTCTCTCTCTCTCTCTCTCTCTCTCTCTCTCTCTCTCTCTCTCTCTCTCTCTCTCTCTCTCTCTCTCTCTCTCTGTCTCTCTCTGTCTCTGTCTCTCTCTCTCTGTCTCTCTCTCTCTCTCTCTCTGTCTCTCTCTCTCTTTCTTTCTTTCTTTCTTTCTTTCTTTCTCTCAGTCTCTTTTAGTATTGTACACATTTACACACATAGGCTTGTTTTTGTTCAGTGTCAGAACATGGGGTCACATGTATTACATATGTAACTACCTACATACCACTATAAAGGAGTGGTTTACACAGACCTTTTCTCTGTTCTCATCCTTTCTGGCTGATGTTTTGGTCACTTATGCATTCTGTCAGTTCTCTCACCATAGAGGCTTTTCTCTGGTAGCATGAGGCGATGTCTACAACCCACAGAAGTTGCTCAGGTAGTGCAGCTCATCCAGGATGGCATATCAATGCGAGCTATGGCAAGAAGGTTTGCTGTGTTTGTCAGCACAGTGTCCAGAGCATGATGCAGATACCAGGAGACAGGCCAGTACACCAGGAGACATGGAGGGGGGCGTAAGAGGGGTCCTGCAGATGGTTCAGCACAAGGATGATTATAAATACCTGTGGGATGCGTGATGGGATTCTGAAAAGAATTTCCGATGCACTGGGATTTTTTCCACTTCTGGTAGACCAGTATGATGCTTCAATACACCTGTCAATTCAGCTACTTCTTTCACACCATGGCCTGGGGGCCATGTAACAAAGTACAAATAAAAAAAAGTGTTTTACTTACTTTACTTTTATACTTTAAGTCGTTTTGAAACCAGTACTTTTGCATTTTTACTTGAGTAAAAAGATTCAGTTGATACTTCAGCTTCTATAAAAGTCTTTTTAAACCCTAGTATCTATACTTCTACCTCAGTAATGAATGTCAATACTTTTGACACCTTTGCCTTGGGCAAATGCAATCTCTCCTTTTTTCCAATTATTAACATCTATTTTGTGACCCATTTACCACACATCAAATGAGAGACTGCACTGTACAACCTTGTCTCAAACTATGAATCCTGTCGTACACCCTGCAGTTAATTATGGCCTGATTATCTTCATGCCAAACCATCTGCAGGAGCCTGAAGTTACTACCACCTTAAACGCATAACGCACTAGCACACAAATACAGTTATACAGTTCACACACTGTTCTCTCTTTCTTAGGCCTACAGTATCAAAAGCCTGCGCTCTACTATATTAATCCCCTATAAGGCTTAGTCTGCTGCATTATATTCAGCTCCAGCCATCTAGCGTACGGCTAGTGTGTGTTTGGGTTAGTGTGCACTGGGGAGAAGGGGAATCAGGGGGAACATTTAGATTTCTTGGTCCAGAGAAGCATGTGTGGAGAAAACAAACAGCCTCTTTGCAGCTGGCCGCCATGTTGCGTGTGAGCACTTTGTCACCCTCAGGCCTGAGATCCTGTGAAAATACACATGCTGAATACACACACACTGCTACACTTGCCATATGATGGCTTAAACTGTAAACTGTTGGGTTTAGGAATGTTTTTAAGAAAGAAAAAAATGTGCAAGATGAACCCCCTTTGAAATAAACCCTCTGACATCAGTTAATTATTGTTTATTCAAGCCCAAGCTTTAATTCTATGCTGGTGTAAATTAAAAAAGAGCTGGTAGCAAGAATGACTAAGGATGACTCCTCCATTGCATTAAAGCAATAATTTGGCAAAGAAAAAAATATCTAATTTACACATTTTTCATTTTAACCCAAATAAGAGTTTGATGTGATATGTAAACATGGTTAAAGTTTAAAGTTCAAAACGTAATGTCCACTCCATTCAAATTCATTGTGTAAACTGCATGCTTACATCACAAATTTACTTAAAGCAGATTCAGTTGCTAAGTATTCTTAATTGACTTGCATATATGGTTTCTTACACTCTACAACATATTATCTACACAGTCATATCAGAATATTATTACCTTCTCTGTTTTGGAATACACTGCAAAAACAGCACTACTTGAAATAAGCCAAATATTCCTAAATGTGATAAATTTTTCCTTGTTTTGAGAAAAAAAATCTGCCAATGGGGTAAGCAAAAGTTGCTTGGCTAGAATTCTCATAACTAGCAAATGAATCTAACTCATATGTGTTTTTAAAGTAAACTAAATAGTCAAAAATTAAAGAAAATTGTGCTTCTTATAAGCAAAAATTGCTTTTCTTAAGAATTTTTTTTTAAAATGAGTGTTACTTACTCTTCATTTAGAGTCATTAAATACATCTCTTAAATTGAGAATTTGTTTAAGTGGCCTTATTCTTTAAATAAGAAAAATAATCTTATTTTTATTCTGGAATTTCAACCAAACCATAGTTATACCCTGTAACTGGTAAATAAAGCTCAAGATGAGCTGAAATATATTGTTAAGAAAAGGTTAGACACATGTTCTTAGAATGAGCTTAATTTTCTTGTGCAAAACTTGCTTGTTTAGAATATTTTGTCTTTTTAGACAAAAATAAGAAAAAATGTCCATAAACAAGTTTTTTTTTACTTTCTTAAATATCGTTTTTTGCAGTATAAACTCCACCAGATGCCACATGACAGGGTTTACTGCATGTATAAATAAGTGAGCTCACCAGTCAGTTGTAGAAGAGTGAAAAATGATCATTATGTGTACAGAATGTGATTCTAATAATAATAGGGTACCAAGCAAAGGGCTGTAGTATCTTGCAAACTGCTAATTCATGGGATGTTCTAGAGCTGCCTCCCAACAGCATAACGGTGGTGTCCCATGGGCCATTGATGAGTGGTGTATTAGTGCTCTTCCGCAGTCAGAGTGGGCACACGTGCCTCTGAATACCATCAACTTATACAGTCCAATGCCACAACGTCTTGCTAGTGACATCCAAGCCGAAGGTGGTTGTTCCTAATTTTAGGTAGGTGGTTATAATTTTCTTAAAGCTTGAATTGTATACATTATTATACATTCTTCTCTTCAAGAAATTATTTGCTAGTTACTTCAGTCTCTAAGATCCTGTGCAAAGATTTGGGATGGGGGCAAATTTTGTTGCCAAACTCTCACTAGAATTCATTATTCTCGTCGTTATAATAGTGGTTGTCTCCTGTTTAATGCAGTACTGAAATTAATCATGCTCTCATAGAAATCCACTGTTAAAATCACACTTAGTCTAGGGAATAATTTGAGGCTTTTTTTGGAAACTGGTCTGTGAAGTTTTTGAGAAGTGGAGTTTTAGGCTTACCCCGGGTCAGACAGACTAAACCGCAAGAGTGCAGTCGCTGGCCTGCTCTGACACATGAAGATAAACTGGCGGTAGGGGTCTCAGGGGGGCTGGCTTGGATCAGTCAGCAGCCCCCGATGCTCCATCACAGGCCTCTCTTGAGAGAGATTTGGCCTGAAGGGTGAGGAGCAGTGGGGGTGGAGGCTCCTGCAGCTGCTTCTGGTTGTGTCTGGTTGTGCACATTGCACAGACACACATTCACTCACACCTTTTCGCCTTGAAAAATGCATGAAAAACATGTAGGATGGGTCTTTTTTTTCTTGAGCCATGAGTGCAGTTTGGTGTTAAATCTCATAAACATGACTTGGGAGAGTTCCAGAAATTATCTGACAGTTTCTTGTAATGCTCCTTATCCAGAAACTGGCCGTTTGCTCTCTGGGCCAGGCCATCCATGTAGTGTAGCAATTAAGGTCATTAGTATGTGGAGTTGACTGAGTTTGAGCAGTAATACAGTCAGCTGTAGGTTCTTCATGGTCTGTTCATACATGCATTTTAGCACAAGTTATATACTTCAGGATATCTTGGCCTGAAGTAAGTGAATTCTAAAATGGACAACAGACGGCACTGGTCATATGTCTTCTGTGCATGAAGAAGTTTCTCTGTATACTGCACTTTTTAAGGAACAAGTCATCAAACCCAGTACTATTAAGGTAAGTTTACTCACTGACGCCAGGCCGAGTCAGTCATGATCACCTTTCAGAAATAACAAGAGCTGGACACAGTAGACTAAACAAACTTCCAGTAAAAGTGTTGCTACTTTGGTGAAATAATGACTCAAGCAGAAGTAAAAACAGTTACCAGAAAATAACTTGAGTGAAAGTGTCAGGCCAAAATATCCCTGAGGCCCTTTGGCCTCTGCTTCCAAATACTGAAGGTCAAGTTTAAAATGAATGAACAAGAGTAAAAGCAGATCAGTGCTAAAACAACAGAATATACTGACATTCAACATTAAAAAATTAGGAACAAAATGTAAAGTTATTTAGTTTACATTAACTAATTTAGTTGTTAGATGTTTGAGTTAATCTAACATACCTAAAAGTTTCATCCCCTGAAAATGAAAAGCACAAATCCATCGAAAACTCTTGCCTTGAACTACCTGTAAAATTTCTAGAAAAAAGCTAGAAACACAGCAAAAATAAATAAATAAATAATAAACAACTGCTTTAAATGATAAAGTGCCACTGAAAGTTTTTAAATATTAACAATGACTGCATTGTGCAGATAAAAAGACAAACTCCACTGCTGTGTTCATTGGATTCAAAACCCTGATGCTCACCTACAAAGCAAAAAATGGACCAACCCCTCCCTACCTAATGGCAATGGTCAAGTCTTGAGCTGCACCTCGAGCCTTTCAAGCTTCTACTACGGCTCGGCTTGACCCGCCATCCTTCAAGACACGTGGAAGACTAGCATCAAGACTCTTCTCTGTCTTAGCACCCAAGTGGTGGAATCAACCCCCACTGACTGTTCAAACAGCAGGGTCCCTCACAGTCTTCAAACACAGACTAAAAATTCATCTCTTTGTTGAACATTTAAGCGAGTACTAGTTTAAAACACTTAGTGTAATGCATTGTAATGCTCTTATATTGTGTATAATTGTGTATCTTTCCTTCTTTCTAGGTATTAGTGATGGATTTGTTGTAAACTGTCTGTACTAGCTGAGATAATTCTCTTAATGGAAACAAAGCATTTTTGTACATCTGAATAAGAGCATCTGCCAAATGTCGTAAACATAATATTTACTGAACACTGCAAAGAAATTAATCAGGCATAGTCTGAACAGCAAGATTAACTCTGATATACTGTTGGGATCACCAAGAAATTAATGAGATATCAAAGAGATATATTTATCTGCTTATGATACATGGCATAAGTTTAAATAATTAATTAATTCTACATGGTATGACATAGAGTTGAAAAGATGATGGATACCAGTTTCTGGAATGTCATGAAAGCCTTTATATGTACTCAGTTCATCTGTGGTAGTTGCTGATAGTCTCTGGCATGCGAGTTGCCAAACAGGCTTAATGGGCTAAAAAATAAGGCCTCCATTGGACCCCACATTGAGTCAGTCACTGTCCTATTGGAAAATGGAACCATGAGACCTCTGTAGATAAGGTACCACCTCAGGCTCCAATACTCATCACTGGCTGGTCAAGGTTCCTACACTGTTTACGAGATGCAAATGGGAGTGGACCCCCACAAAACCTTAACATGATATGCTGAACCTTGCGGAATGCTGAGTCTTATGTGTAATGTTTGTATTTTGACATACATATTTATACAAGTTTTGGACATTTCCCCCATTTTAATAGTGAGTGGTACAAAGTAATCCCAGATCTAGCCTCAGTGAAACTTTGCTGCTTTCAGTCATTTAAATGTGGTCTAGCACAATCATACACTAAAAGACCACTTGACTAATCTGTTGACTAGTTTTAAAATGCTGTGTGATCATTTTCATGCTGGCATACCAGACATATGAGCATCTGCTCAAGTGTTAGTGAGCTAGCCCTGAAGCTGAGCGTCTTGCTCCCTCAATTCAAAGAGTTTTTTTTCCTTTGGTTTAATCTACCATAATGACCAGAGATGTAAAACAGTTGGCAGTGGAAGGTGTGTAAATCATTTTGGAGCTCTCTTGCCAGTGCTGTCGTATTTGGGTGCCAACTATCATGAGCTGTTCTTCTTTGTCTGAGCTTTTGTGCTGTATGGCTGTACTGGGATCAATGCAGTAAGTCATCTGCAATCAACTTCACAGATGTGTCACTCTACAGAAAAGGGTCATTTACAGTATAAAGGTCTAACACGTGCATTTACTTTATTTGATCTCTGTTGGACTCATTGTTTGTAGTCTTCAAATATATCAAAAATTCATTTCTTTTTTTCTCTACGTCTGACGTCCATTATTGCCTAATATCTATTTATTTCTGCAGCTTTACAAAGCTGAATGAATTTACTATCTGGCTTGTAACATAAACACATTTTGTGGTTGAAGATCCAAGGACAAAAAACTCAACATTATAGTCATTTATTGCTAATTTTTTTATGGCTTCTATGATTTTCATGCCAAATGACCTGATTTCTATTGGTCAGTGTTGGTCTACTGCATAGTGTTTTTTTTTCAGTTCAGTCAGATGCTCAGACATACCCAAGAGGTTATAGCTCCATCAAGTGGTCCACATGTGTATTGAGTTGCTGTGAAATTGAATAGTTTTCATTCATTCATTCATTCATTATCCCACCCGCTTAATCCATATCAGGGTCGCGGTTAGTCCCCTACCCCTTCACTGGGCGCAGGGCAGGGCATTACACTATTCAACCAAGCCCAGGACAGGGCGCCAATCCATCACTGGGTGTACACATATGCACACACACACATACACACACACACACTTACGGACAATTTAGAGTAGCCAATCCACCTGACCTCCATGTTTTTGGACTGTGGGAGGAAACCGGAGACCCCGGAGGAAACCCACGCGGACACGGGGAGAACATGGAAACTCCGCTCAGATGTGGACTCGAACCCAAGACCACAGCGCTGAGAGGCGAACGTGCTAACCACTAAGCCACCGTGCCGAATAGTTTTCAGTCTTTCACATAAATGTATAATTACTTATATTTTAACGTTTCTATGTTTATAATTGTTTTCAATTGTTAACAGTTGGAACTACAGTTGCAAGAAAGTCAGTTTTTTATTCTTAAAACAAATTTGGACTGTTTTGTGTTTTTTATTTTTCGCTTCAATCGTGACCTGCCTGGGGATCGAACCAGCAACCAAGTTTCCCAAACTTCCATACAGACTTTATAGAGCTTATTCAACGTTCCTCTAAACCCAAGTTCAACTGATAGGTCATCTGGACCAGGTGCCTTTTGTGTAGTCAGTTCTAACAAAACACACTTGATTTCTTCCTTCAGTGGCTGTGGTTCCTTTTCTGGAACATCAATCCGAATGTTATGTTCTATATCACTTTACAGTTCCTCACACTAGTTTTTCCATTGTTGACACACCTTCTTTGGTTCAACACTTTTCATGCCATCTTTATCTTTGATGGCTGTATAATGTGACATACTGTATATAATGATATTTCTTTGTAACAATGAGCTTAAAAAGATTTCATTTTCAAGAACGTACACATTTTTGTACATTTAATTTTGTGTAACACCTTACAACATGAATGTCAGATGAGTATTACCCGAATGCAGGTCCAAACTCCTAACAAGCAGTGTAGGAATTGCTACGGAAAAAACATTATAAATTACAAATTATATCTCAAAAACTGTAGTTGTTTTTTTAAAATTATTTCTTCCTAGAAATAGTAATTTAATTACCCATTACTTTACTTCTGCATTACTCCTAAAAACCCAAACAAATTTGCACAAAAAGAACTAATTCTTTACTAATATTGTAGAAATACAATACCCAGGCAGATACACAGTAAATCTACCAGTGTTAAATCAACACTATTAGAGTTAAATTAACACTGAGGGTGTTAAAATGTAACACTCTCACTGTTAATTTAACTCTAATAGTGTTGATTTAACACTGGCAGGTTTACTGTGTACAAGGTACAATATGCCATAAAGCCAAAATGTTCAGATATCTTGCACTGCAACCTGAGGTAAAATGCGATTGGACAGCCTTTTGAAATTGAACAGAAGTTTTGTTTTGTAAAGTAAAATCCCTGACTTGCTCTTATAATTTTTTGACATCAAAATAAAAGCAGAAGAGTTCATGATAGCTGTAGATGTGTAAGAGAAGCTTGCTTTAAATTGTGATTTTAGGAGCCAAAATGTGTTGCTTCACTGATTAATGCCTGCACACCAGTTTTACACAATACGGTAACTAGAATAATGAAGAGAATAATGTAAATAGAATGATGAATAATGTCTCTGCGTAAGGTATTTATAGGTTGTTGTTTTTGCCAAATGGGCATGTGGTTTTGAAGAAGTCTGGATATGGTTGTCTTCAAAGGATTTGTGTGTGAGTGTGTGCATTTTGGGCAGGTCAGCTTTTGCGTGCGAGTGTTTTACTGCTCTACTGTACGTGTGTGTGTGGTTTGTTTGGTTAGTAAGTCTACGTGCAAGCGCTATATTACTCATCATGAAAAGGGGTGGAAAACAGGAGCGAATACAGCAGTAAAAAAAAAACTTTGGCAAAATTTTTTAAAACACCTCTCTGAACAGCAGCAATGACAGATTCTCACGTTAACACACCTTCCTGCCTAAAATGTAAATATAGAAAATAAATCAAAATGAAAGAAATTATCCAGCATTTTTCAACCTAATGTGTGTCTTCTGTAGCATGTGATGCATGGACAGGTAAGCTGTATTGTACTTAGTAAAAGAACAAAAAGCCTGTTGACTTAGCATGTGTTTGGACTTAATATTTTTAGTTTATTAAGATTATTAGGCTAATAATCTTCTAGCAGGCACAGAACCATATCAAAACTTAGTATCAAACCTGCAAGAACATAGACAACATCATCGGAACATTATTATGTTATTATATTAATATCATATTATTACATATTAAGTAAATACAACATCAGTGAGACATCACATCATTGACAGAGAAATGTTAAATGTTAATAAATGGCTTCTATAACACGTTTTTGACTCAGCAGTTTTTTCTGTTCTGTGTCAAAATTGTTGTCCATGGTAGTTTGTTGATTGATCCAGATATGTCAGATAGATATTAGCTTTAAATTTTGGGGGGTGCTGGACAGAACCCCTGCTGTGACTTACTGTAGCTGTAATATTTTAGAAAGAATGGCCACAAATGATAACACTGAGGCCATGAGATAATAAATTGAGGCCACAAATAATTATTTTGAGATAACTAGTTTTGTTTTTGTTCACTAATTAATATATTAACATACCTTTTAAAAGTATGTTGTATCCTCAAAATATTATCTTGTGGCCGCAATATAATCATTTCTGGCCCCTCTTCATAAAAATAACAATTTCACCTCCAGGGCTCTGTAATATTCTTCTCATGTTAGCAGTAATCCCAACACATTCATGGTGTATTTATGAGTGTAAACTGCTGCTTGGATCTTGGACACTTGTGCCTTTGATCTACTCAGTCGTGCTAATGTGGAGAAGCAGAGCTACCCACTGAGAGAATTAAACAGGAGCTTTTCTCACGCTTCTGCTCACTCTGAGGTTGTATGTTTCTTGTGTGTCACAGGAATCCTCACACAGTACACAGTAAGAAACTGTGGAAAACAATGATATGTATGAATCATAATTTACTGATTGAATCAGATGTACATATTATTCCCAGAAATTAATTATGAATGAGGGAATTATCATTCTTAAGTCCCTTCAAATAAGTTTAAATACCTGGAGATGATATAGGTTTTTCTCCAGAACATCCTGCCATCTGTTTGGGTATTTCATCTTCTTATTGGCTTCTTCATGATTCCCATCCCTCTTGCTCATCCATCCCTCTGTTCATCTGCGTCCTCTTTTCCTTCAGCTGACCAGGCACAATTGTATTGAATTGTAATGAACTGGTTTCTCTTATTAGAGAAGGACATAATGTGGTTATCTGGACTCTAAATAAGAGGTTAGTATTGATTAATCCATCCATTTAATCCTGGTCAGGGTCACGGTTAGTCTCCTACCCCCTCACCTGGCACAGGGCATTACACTATCCTAACTAAGCCCAGGACAGGGCACCAATCCATTGCTGGGTGCACATGCACACACACACAGGCTTAGAGTACCCAGTTCACCTGACCTCCATGTTTTTGGACTGCGAGAGGAAGTCGGAGACCCCAGAAGAAACCCACGCAGACACAGGGAGAACATGGAAAATCAATTTATATACCTCTCTTATTCATAATGGTGATTATGAAAATCATACATTATATTAATATTAGGAATTTGTTAATAATATGTACTTTATATTATTGTTATTAAGCCAAGTTGTAAATAAATTGGTTGCCAGGGCCAGCTCTGCTGTGGTTGCAGTTCCTCCTCTCCACCAGTGGTGCGGTCACTCTGGCTATTGCACATAGAAGAGGCCAACCAGGAATCAAAGCTAGCGAGCAGTTGGTCACATGCCTCTCCCTTTAGTTATCTTCATAATGGGGAAACCTTTGGGTTTGTTGTTCAGTAGGGAGATTTTATATAGCTAGTTGTATTGCTGATGGGCACAATTGGAAAATCTGGAGGACTTAGGACTACAAGGACCTACACAAGTTTTTACTCCAAATTGACCTATTTAACTGCTGTTAAATTAACATATACAGTACATAATCTTCCAATGCAAAACCTGAAACTTACCTTGTTTGTTGTTGTGGTTCCTGAGTGGTCATCTCATTGGTGGTGTTAGTCGTGGAAAGGTTAATAGGCCAGAATTTTTATATAAATTTTCTATATATTTTTTAAATATTTTTTTTCCAGCGCTAAATACAATGTAGAGATTTATGTTGATAAAATATGCAGCTTGTCCTTTAAATATAATTATGGTTCTATAATGATAATCTCAGAAAAGCATATTTTAATGTATCACAATAGGGATGTCATCAGTACATTACAATGATAATATATTGTTGTGACACATACAATAACAGTATTAGTCTCCACTAAAGATGATCATATTTGCCTTGCACATTAGCCTTTATTTCACTCTTGCTGTGCCTGTAAAGACAATGTTTCTGCATGTATCAAGAAGTGAATTTGGAAGTAGCTGCATTAACAAAAATATTAATATTATTAAACAGCTGAGGCTTATTACTAGAGTGACACTGATCTCTCTCATCTCTCATAAATTAAAATCTGCAGGACTTGTGGGCTGGTTTTCATTCCTTTGATGTTCAAAATGAGTCTATTAGCTGAAGCATAATGGCAGCATTGCACCTGAGTAATAATTGTGCATTCCATTCAGTGGGGAGGGGGGCTGTGGTTTGTTTGAAATTAAACATAAATGAGTGCTGGTTATATGAAGCCCATATGCTGCTTCATAAACACACACACACAGACACACACAGGCACCAAGTATGGGTGCCCCCCTAAACCTTGGCACAAACTATATGGACGTCATGGCAGTGAAACTGTGCAAAATAATGTGAGAACAGCAGCAGTAGTTAAACAGTTTTAACACCATGAAACAGCAGGAATTTTAATAATGCAGAACAGCTACAGTGGCCTTCAGATGATTTCTAAAGCTAGTGTGAGGCTGCCATGTCTCAACTTAAAAATAAAGTCATAATACTAAAGCATTCAATATATCTATGAAATGTGTAACCATGAACATGACAGACAGGTGTTTGTGTTTGATTACTGAATGTAAAGTATAGATAGTTTAACTGGAAATCAGACAAAACTTTACTGCACAGTAAATCTGCCCATGTTAAATCAACACTATTAGAGTTAAATTAACACTGAATGTGTTACATTTTGACACCCTCAGTGTTAATTTAACTCTAATAGTGTTGATTTAACACTGGTACATTTGCTGTGTGTTCTTCACACAAGTATGTTTTCTTTCAGTTAAAGTCTGGCTTGTTCTACAGCAAAAACACAAGCATGAGGTTTAACTGGCTTAATTTTGTGGGTTTTTAATGTTTGCATGAATTTTTATTTCCAGTTATCATATTTTTCAATGATATGTCACAGAAGCTGAGTTCAACTGAAGCTTTAATGTTTATGTTTACAGAAGCTGTAATATGTTCTCTGGAGTGATCTAGAACTTTTGGGATGAGGTGCAGTGGTGATCAAATCATAGCAATTTTCCAAAATCTAGTAAAAAAAGTTTCCTGAACAGTAACGATAGTTTCCCCCAACAAACAAAGAAACAATTATGAGCAGGCGTCCCAACACTTTTGTAGTGTATACTATTAGTCTTAAATGCACAGTAATAAAATTAAGAACATGTGGAGTGTTAAAATTAATTTTGATTGTTTTAAACTCATCATATGGATCTCGTCATCAAGAACAAAATGTAGGATTTTGGCCCTTTATATGTACTGCTGTGTGGTTTCCAGCTTTTAATGCCATTAATCTGAGCTTTAAAATGAAATGAAGGCTTTTACACTGCAGGATGTGTTTTATGGGAGGTAAAAAAGAGTACACTGTTGTTTTTGTGTGTATATGGAGTAGATTTCTCCCCAATTTCTGGAAATGTATGAGTCAGTGAATGAGACTCAGCCTAGTCCCCATCACCTCCATCCTCAGGCCTTAAAGGAAATCATTTGTGGTCTATGAGTAAAGATAGAGGTTAAAGGTGCCAGCCTGTTTTTGTCCATCACTTTCCTTTAGCCTGAATAAGCAAAAGAAGATTCTCACTAAGGGTTAGATGATATTTTGCTTCTGCAGCACTTTTCTGATTCAGAGTCTATTGCTCATAGGAAGTGCTAAGTCAAGACAGTACGACATTGCCAGATTCTTCTCCAAGTTCATGATGCTCTCACGCATGTCCAGGAAATCCCAATTTACACACAGCAGTAGTACGTGGGTGCATTCAATAAATATGTATCTTCGCATTGTGCTTATAGTTCATAAGTAATATTCTAGAGCAGCACTTTTTGAAACCTGGGTTGTGACCCTTTGATGGGTCATGGGACAAAAACGACTGGGTCAACGTGAAGGAAAATGGTAAAAACAGAAGAACATGAACATGCACAGCCATCCAGACTGTCTGGTTAGCCTAGCTTCTGCTTTTGGATATTGAAAATAGTGATGTTTAAAGGAAAACGGTCTAAACCAGCAAACTTCTGAGTAAGCAAAATCTCAAGAGAAGATAGTAGTGAGCAGGAACCTAAAAATGTTCTGAACCAGTTATGGAAAAAGAAAAATCAGGAAAAATCAGAAGTCTATGAGGATGAAAGTTTTTTTGTTTTACTATTATAAACCAAAGTACTTAATTTGTGGAGCAATTGGAAAGTTAACTGATCTGGCAGGTAAACACTTTTTTCAAAGAAAGTTTGAAAAACTCTGTTGTAGAACACCCAGAAACCTTGTTCTATGGCACTTCTTAACAAAAGGTGCCAAAAATTTTTGCAATCAAAGAACCACTTGAGGTTGCACCCTGGACCATTGTTTCAAGAAGTCAAGTCAAATTTATTTATATAGGATTTTAATACACATATTTTTACAACTGATATCACAAAGCAGCTTTACAGGGTGAGCAAGCCAACGGTGACAGTGGCAAGGGAAAACGACCTCAAAGATGGAGGAAGAAACCTTTGGAGGAACCAAACTCAAATAGAGGACCCATTCTCCTCTGGTCAACTAATTATAGGTTCTTGATACAGTCCATTTCTGCATCAAGAAAAGGACTGTATTAGAAACTTATAATAAAGAAGCATTTCTGTGTGATATTTCTGTGTGATTATTTCAACCTCCATATACTGTGAATGGTGCCCAATCCTGGTCCTAGAGATCTACAATCTTTAAAAAAATAATAGTAAAGAAAATGGTTCTGTATAGAATCAAGTACACTCAAAGAACCCTTTGTGCAGATAAAAGGTTCTTTCCATGGTGAAAGGGTTCTTTAGATTGATGAGGAAAATCTTGTAGATGATACTAAACAGAACCAAAAGGGTTCTGCTGTATTAATGATGTCAAGCATGTAATAGTACTTTTTGCTGCTAAATAGAACCATTTTTTGTACCATCCTGAAGAGTTCAGTTCCAGGACCAATATGCAGATGGCTATGAAGGTCTATATGACCAAACCATTTACAAGCTAAATTCAGCAACAATCATGTCATAAAGGGAACAATGTGTGCACTCTGAAAGCTCTTTAAATTATGCAGTTTTTTTTTTTTGTTTGTTTGTTTTTTTTTTGGGGGGGGGGTTA
>BRDA01011986.1:114926-165962 GCA_036984385.1 Crenuchus spilurus
GGTATAACTGTCTAGTTTCTTTGAGTGACTTGGGGTGATATTGTGGCTCTCTCCTTGACTTTGATCTGTCAATATGGCTCTTTTGAAAAAAATAGTGAGGATCACTGATGTAGAAAATAAAAAAATGATGATACCAGGTACAAACAGTGAGTTTATATAACATTTTGATTGACTTATGACTTGTTCACAGTGTCCACAAGCAGCCCTTAGTGATTTAGCCCTTCTTTGCTGTTAACATCCCTGCATAAAAACCATTGAGTGAAATCTGAAAAGCAAATGAGAGGAAGTTGTAGAATGTTTGCTGACTGGGTTTCAACCTGAAGAATAAAGGGTTTTTTTTTTTTTACTGTGAGGCGACCATTCCTTTGATAGAATATGCCTGGGTTGGGTTCCTTGATCTGTGTTGCACCACCATTTGTTTTATAAACAGTGACCCGAAGTGTATTAATATTATATAACAATATAAAATATCTTTATAACAGAGTCTAGCTTCAATCACTTTTACTGTAACAGACTTTAAAATGAAAAATTGTGGTGATTATATTCATGTATTGGTGTTTTATTATTATTGGAGTGGCCTGGGTGCCTATTTCGCTTTGGCTAGGGCTTTTATGCCCTTAAGGAAGCATTCAAGGTTCAAGGCCACCGAGTTAGCCTTACAGAGAGCTAATCTCATTTAAATTGCTTGGTTTCTAAAAATGTAGGTCATAGCTTTCTGCTCTCAGGACTTTGTGAAATGTCTGTGAAGGAGAATAAACGACAGACACAATAAACAACAAAAGAAAAGGATAAAATAGCTTTGAATAAACTGGGCCTGCAGCATGGCATTTTACATTTTCTAAAGCAGTACTTATTTGCAGCCAACTCTATTAATCTGCCCTCTCTTTCTCTCGTTCTTTCCCTCTCCACCCATCCCCTTCACTGACGTTTCAGCATGACGGACAGTATCATGAGTAAAGCAGCCACGATGGAGATCCCCATTAACAGTAATGGGGACAGCAGGACTCTGGGAGAAGACGATGGACTGGAGCAGGTGAGGGGAAACATTTTGGCTCATTTAGTTTGAAAAAATCTGCAGTAAGTGAGGTAGGAAGTGGGCATGTGTTAGTGATTACTCTAAATCCACGTCATGTTTTCTTTGTGAGAAGAGCCTGCGTGTACTTCTGATATTGGCACCTGTATGAGTTGCACAATTTAACTTTTAAGCGCTGAGAAAGAAACTTCCAGAAAGCAGGTGCTTTGAACGTTTACCTTTGTCTTGGTTTGGAATGCTACCTGCAGGTTATCAGGTCTCAGGTGAGGAATTTCTTTACACTGTATACACATGACACGTCAGCGTTACATTAGAATGCTTTCAATGGCAGTGTGCTGTATGCTAGTTTCCTCTTTTGGGTTCATAAATAGCCATATGGTAATGCAAGAGAGGAAAAAGCTTTCTCAGTGTTGAGTCTTTGATAAACAGAAGGTGGAGTGGTTCCATTGTCTAGAAACACGCCTAGTCAATACAACAATGCCGATCCTCTAGATCCGGGAAGGGCACGCTAGGCAAACATTGTACTGTTTGCTGACCAAAGGAGGTGACTATTTGAATACGTAGCAGTAGTTTTATGGTAGTCTGACAAGAGCTTGGCTTCATGTGATGGACTGCTTGTTTTGGTGTCTCTTTGTATGATTAGGAAGCCTTCTGCGCATATCGGTCTATGATAGTCATGTGCTATTAGATGATTGTCTTATAAATAATTGCTTAATTTTGTGTTGTTTCTAACTGCTGTATTAAAGTGCAGGATTAGCTGTCAAATTAGCTGTAAATTATTGCAATTGGATGATTCTAAGTAATATTTATGAGACATCTTTCTACAGCCTTATGCAAAAGTTAGTGCACCCGGTTTTGTTGATTTTGTAAGTTATAAAAAGTTTTCTGCAGAAAACAAACCTCTCTGTTTGAATGTACACGTGCTTTTTATTTTTGGAATTTTAATGTTTTGAAGAACAAGGAAACACAAGTTATTGCACATCAAGTACATTTAAATGTTTTCTAATGTGTTAGAATAAAACATAAACAGTGAAGTAAAATGTGCAGTTTTAACTTGCTCCCTTATGTTTTGTAATTTGGTGTAAGTTCACCCGGAGTGTCTATACTTTTGCATAAGACTGTATACAGCCTGGATGTCCATTAAACCTAAACATTTGCTTTTTATTTATATTGCAACATTTGCTGGTGTTTATTTATGTAAATACAGTGTAAAATACAAAATGTAGCATATTATGTGTTATGTAAATGTTGTATAAAGAGAACATTTTGCACGTTTTGGTGGGAAAAGAACACACTGAATACAAGTGTAGCTGAACTGAGTAACAAAAAAAAGATGATCTCACTTTTCTTTTAGAGAATGCCCAAAAAGCTTGGATGATTCACACAGTGACAGATGGTATTTTGCTGTTCTATATCTGTTGATGGAACAGGGAAGCTTAGCCAATGGTCAAATAGTGGACTGTTCATGCTCAAAGCTTTTTAGTCACGTTTTGATTTATTGGTCAGGAAGGCAGACTTCTGCTTCCATGTTCTAAATTTGGAAGAAATGGAAGTGGTTGAGTGGTATATCCTCACGACTTTCTTCTGAGTGTAGAAAAAAGCCATTTGGTATAGTCACTCAGTATGTTTTGTGTATTGTGATGTCTTGCAGGGCTGTGACAGTGTGGACACATATATATCATCATCTTTTTAAGGCTTAAAACTTTATATAAAATAGAATAAGGGTGTTTTCACACTAGCTTTCTTTTCCTCAAACCCAGGACCACTTGTTCTGAGAGTTTGGTACATTTGTTCAAGTGTTAACACAGTTTTTAATTCTGGGCGTGTTCCAGTGAGCCAATCTCTGCTTCGATTGATGATGGTGGTTTGGAGTTCACTTTGCTGCAGCCCACTACATGCTTGGAATCTATCCGCTTGCAGTACCGTGTGTAAGGCATTGTGCTTTAATTATATCGTGACTGGTTCAGCTTACCATGTCACTTTCTTTTTCAAGTTCTTTACAACGAAACGGATAATGAGCCCTCAGACGAGCCCAGAATCAGTCCTGGGTGCGGACTCAAGTATTCAGGACAAGTGTGAAAATGCCCTACTTCCCTCAGTAATCAAACCATTGTGACATCTACACCAATCAGCCATCATTTTAAACCACCTTCTTTTGTTTACAGCCATTATTCATTTTTATCAGGTCTCCTTACCCTGTAGGTGCACTTTGTAGTTCTACAATTACAGACTGTAGTCCAGTTACTAGACTCCAATTACTAGACTACTCTCTCTCCAGCAGTGACACTGAGGGGTTTAAAGGCTCCATCAGCTCTGCTCTGTCTGATCCACTCATACTAGTGCAGTGATCCTCAGTATTTTTTTCAAAAGAGACATATTTACAGACGAAAGTCAAGGAGAGAGCCACAATATCACCCCAATTCACTCAAATAATGGAAAAAAATAAACAACCCACCTATGGACTAAACCTTTGCACACTGAATATACCGTATTGCTCTAGCTAGAATCGCTGCTGCCATGTAGCCACCCTGCTGCAGGGTTGCCAGGTCCAACTAAAATATCCAGCCTAAAGTCAGTCTAAAACGCCCTTTAGAAGCTTAAACTAGCCCAGAATATGTCTGTCACACGTTTGAAGTGAATGGCAAAACAACTGTGTACGAGTGTACGACTTAGTATTTTGTTTATAAGGGATTTATTATGATTATTGCTATTTATCTTAAAGTCATTAATAATATGATAACATGAGTGTTTTATTAGTTCTTTTATAAGTGTTAAACCGTGAACCTGGCAACAGCAGAGTCTCGTGCAGCTTGCTGTTGGAAACAGTGCCTGTGTTGCCAGGTTTCACAGTATCCCCGATTTGGAACCAACTTTAATTGAGGCAAAATGAGAGGGCAAGTGCTTGGATGTAAAGCGCATTACAGTACATGTCTCTGTAGCATGCTTTAAAAATACTTTGTCTGTGCTGGCGTACTTTCGTAACCGGTCACGAGAGCCACCAATAAAGCACGGCGAGCCGCATGTGGCTCGGGAGCCGCACAATGAGTATCCCTGAACTAGTGCAACACACCACCACTGCTACAGTGTCCACCAGATGATCCACCAGCCAAATAATACTTGCACTTTGGTTTTCCTGACTATTAAACAACAGAGTGAAATCCCACAATAGATTATACAGAGAAACAGATGGACTACAGTCTGTAATTGTAGAACTACACAGTGCACCTATATGGTCAGTGGTGCTGATAAAATAGACAATGAGTGTAGATACAATAATTTTAATAGATTTAATGGCTTTAGTCTTATGTCTTTAGTCTTTAATTGCAATAGTTTCATGACTGATTGGTGTATTAAGCACTTGACCATGAAAATCAAGAGTTGATAGCATGTTAGCATGATATAATATTATGTATTGTTGGGGAAAAAAACCACACTGCTAGTGTTACTCAGAAACAGCCTCTGCTAATGATGAGTCATTCATTTTCTCAAACACTGTTAAGAGCTTGAACATCATCCTGATAAATAACTTTAATGCACTGGGCATGTGCAATGTTGACAACAGGCCAGTTGTTTTCTTTGTGCATTTCCTTGTACAGATCTAATTCTTTTATCTCTTATGACACATACATTTGCTATTCCATCATCACTTTTCTTTAATCAGTGCCTGTTTTTGTTCATATGTTGTTTATTTTGTTTTCTGTATGTCTTTTTGTCATTTTTCTCCACCCATGTCTGTGCAGGCTCGAAAGGTACAGTGGGGCTTAGATGAGAAGGTAGGGCGCCCCCCAGGCCAAAGGGTGAGGAGAGCACTGGTGGAGGGTTCAGAGTCCATGGTGGCTCTGTGTGTTTGTGTGTCTATGTGTGTGTAAGAGGGAGAGAGTTTGTGTGTGTGTATACTGTTTGTCCCCATAACTCAGGATGTCTTTCAAAATTATAAAGTTATCAATCCAGTTTGTTAGCCTGCAGCTGTTTTATAATGGGATTTTATTGCAAAAGTGTTTGGGGAAAATTGGCATAAAATTATAATTAATTAGTTTTGAAATGCATCCTGCTGCATTCCTATAGTAGTACTATTAACCAACAACTTAACATTAGAAGCAGTTTCTATAGAGTAATTTCTGTTAGTATAAAAATCCATTTGGAATTAATGACTCAAAAATACCAACATGATTCCAGTGGATTTTTATTCTTCTTAACCTTCTGTGTCTGTGTGGTTTGTCTTCAAGCATACACCAGTATGTACTGTGTGACTAATCTGTCGTCAGCAATTGTGACATTTTGCAGTGAGCGTGCATTTGACGTTTGTTTCAGAAAGAATGCCAGGCATAAACAAATGCTGATGATGATATCACACACTTATCCCTGTAGGGGACATAACACTACCAGAAATGCTGCATCTTGGCCATTGCTGCTACATGTGCCATCAGTACTGTTTACATGCCTACGTTTTTTTTTTATTTTTTATTTTTTTAAACTGGTTGTGGGAGATGATTGGCCTGCTCTGTGGTAGACTGTTTCGGCTATCTGGCATCAGATGCCATTTACTGCCCTGCTGATGTAATCAGAGCATTTATCTTCCTGCTGCACAGTCACAAGCACATCCTATTTGCAGACATGAAAAAGACATTTCTGCCCAAGTACATGTACCCAGTTTTTAACCCATTCATACATGGCGATCACTATATTGGACAGATAAATAATTGTCTTCTAAATGCATTTGCAGCCTCTTTAGTGGACATTAAATACAGAATAATAAATAAATAAATGATTTAATGATAATAATAATAATAATAATAATAATTATTATTATTATTATTATTATTCATTCATTATCACACCCGCTTATTCCTTATCAGGGTCACGGTTAGTCCCCCACCCCCTCACCGGGCGCAGGGCAGGGCATTACATTAATCAACTAAGCCCAGGACAGGGCGCCAATCCATCACTGGGCGACACACAGACACACACACACATACATACATACACACACACCTACGGACAATTTTAGAGTACCCAATTCACCTGATCCCCATGTTTTTGGACTGTGGGAGGAAACCGGAGTCCCCGGAGGAAACCCACGCAGACACGGGGAGAACATGGAAACTCCGCTCAGATAGGGACTCGAACCCAAGACCACAGCGCTGAGAGGCGAACGTGCTAACCACTAAGCCACCGTGCCGCCCTATTATTATTATTATTATTATTATTATTATTATTATTATTATTATTGTTATTATGTAGCATGCCACCTGGTGGCCAGTAATTCCAAGTGCTACAAAACACATGGTAAACAAGAATGGTTGATGAAAATCCTGAAATAAAAGCAATTATTTTAGAAAAATTAGCTGGTCATTCATGTTATAAAGTGTTTTTATCTCCAAATGAGGCAAAGCACAGAGCAGCAAATCAGAAAAAATGTTTTACATAACCCCTCACACTTCTTCAAAAAACCTTCTCTGCCAGTTTGTATTGCTTGCTAATATAAATATCCAATTTACTTCTGGATAATAATTATAATTATAACACAAGTATAATGCAAGTCATGGCACTGTAACACATTTACATTCTGTTAAAAGTTAAATATGACCATGTTAATATTTGCCTGTTGCAAATGCAGGACTGGTGAATAGTTTTGATGAGCAAATTAAAATGCACATTCATACTTTTAAAAGGTCAATTCATATGTAATTTCCTAACATCCATTTAACACAAATCTCCCCTTTCCATGCCTAATAATGAATATCTTAATGTAACACAGTGTAGTGTGACTAAAGTGTTCTTTTTGACTAACCAGGTTTTCGTGAAGGTTCACTATCAAAGTCAAATTAAAGATGTCCTTTTCTGTGTGTGTGTCTGTGTGTGTGTGTCTGTGTGTGTGTGTGTGTGTGTCTGTGTGTCTGTGTGTCTGTGTGTGTGTGTGTGTGTGTGTGTGTGTGTGTGTGTGTGTGTGTGTGTGTGTGTGTGTGTGTGTGTGTGTGTGTGTGTGTGTGTGTGTGTAGGATTTGCAGCAGGTAATGGTATCTGGGCCCAACCTTAATGAAACCAGCATCGTATCAGGTGGCTATGGTGGCACAGGAGAAGGCATCATTCCTACAAGCTCTATTAAAGGTATCACACTGTGGCTCTTACTTTCTCTCTCAGATTTCATTCTTTCCTTTCTCTGATGATGCTTTTTTCCCAACTAGTGCTCCTATGTAGCTTCTGTCACAGGGTAACTCTGAACTTCAGTCAGCTCTTTATGGAAAGGAAATGCGTTAGAAATGCTAGTCAGTCTTGTTAATCAACTTCTTTCTGAGAGTAGGAATGAACAGTGCCTTAAAAAAACAAGAGTTTTACTTTATAAAGATATTTATTTCCTCAAACACTGTTTAGAGATTGAACATCACCATGATGCGTTACTGTAATGCAGTTTGCATGTGCATTGTAGATAACAGGCCTGTTTTCTTTTTTGTGTTTCCTTGTATATAGTTACTGCTTTTATCTCTTATAACCATGCAGTTGCTACTTCATCACTTTTCTTTAATCAGTGCTGGTTTTTGTTCATATGTTGTTTTTTGTTTGATTTATTCTGTTAGCTTACTTTTGAGAGTAGGGGATGAGCAATCTGATCAATATTTTAAGTTGCATCTATTTTTCTGAGGTTTTATACCTTTAATGTGTAGAAAAATATGGTTTATTCAATGTTTTACCAAAGTCCTTTTAGACAGTTCTGCATTAACAAGAACTATCTACAAGTCTATTCTGCACAGTCTTTGTAATATACTTCAGTTATGCAAAACCAGGCTTCTTTCATGTGGAATGGGTATTGGAAAACAAATGTTTCAATCTTTGGCTTTTCTAGCTGCCACTAAGTTCAACTCCTGGTGTCCATATTGGATATTTTTCATCCAGTGTCGTCTGCTTGGGTCTACAGGCTTCCTTCAAATTCCTCCTGATTTGATCAGCTTTTTGCTGGTTGTCCTCTTCCTCTTTTACCTTCAGCGGTTCCATGATTATCTTTTTGATTACCATGATGTTCTTTCCATAATGTGTCAAACATAAAAGGACATCAGTTTGGTTATCTGGGCTTGAGGTGTGAGGTGGGGGTTTATTTGGTCAAGGATTGTTTGTTTTCTTTATTGTCCATTGTCTCAGAAGTCTTTGATACTTTTCCTATCCTGCTTTTTATTGTCTGGCTTTCATCCATAAATAACAATTGAAAGACCACAATGAACAGTTCTGATCTTTGTTTGTTCAGACACAAGTTCTCCTCAAACGCCTTCCTCTTCTGTCAAGTGCCAATCTGTGTCAGATTTCTTGACTTCTGAGTTCATTGTCCCTGTTTGTTCGATGCTGGTGCTTCAGAGACGAGCTTGTTCTGATAGATGTCTTCTAGTTCCATTTCAGTTTTTCTGCTTCTTTGGTGTTGCCTACATGTCTGCATGTGCTGGTGCTATGACAAAAACCTTCACCTCTGCCCTACTTATTCCCCTGAAGAAATTGTAAAAATTCTTTAATGAATGACTTGGACACTTTGTTAATATTCACTAACCCCTCATGGCCAGCTTGGACTAATTCCAGCCTTTTCACAGTAAACTGTTGTCAATATTTAACATCAGTTTTTAATATTCCACTTTAATATGAATCTGAATTTTTATTTATTGATTGATTGTTAACCTAATCTCTCGTTCTTTAATGGATGTTCTTCCTGAGTCATTCCCTCTTATTTCTATTTGTCTTTACTTTATCATTCCTTCAGAGGAGGATGGCTTCCCTTTGGGTTGTTGGTTTTTCCCTTGCCACTGTTGCCTCAGCTCACTCTTTAGGAGATTGGAGCTGAATTTTTGTAAATCTGCTCTTTGAAATTGAATTGATAATTTAGTAGGCATGTTCTTATCCTGTTTACTTCTCTTATACTCTTTCTCTGCCACAAAGATTTTACACCTTTAACAGCCAGGGATGTGCTCAATGGTGTCTTTTATTCTTTTCTTGGTACACTTTAATTTGCATGAGGTAAATGAACTGTGTGTCTGTAGAACCAGTTTGATACAGTGAGAGACCCTTATGAGAACAGTTATCTCCCCCTCCCCCTACACACACACTACTCTTGTGGTTCCATTGAGTGCTTTGCATAATTTTCAGCCCCAGTAGTTCTTCTATTGTTTTTTACTCTTGGGTTTCCCATGATTTAGTATGAATGAAAGGCTAGAGGCTAGTGCAATGTGTTGTATGGTAACTCTTTAGTCTTGTCTCTGAGTTTTGTATTTGTGACCCCTGCTATTGAAATTGTACTAGTGACAATTAGGGCTTATTATCTATAGACGTTTTCACAGTGGGTGTTGTCTTAGTTTGTATAGTATAATGAGGTGCAATTTTGGACCCTGGCAGTATTTTCTTGGTAAAAGTTTAATTATATTATCTGTGGGGTCCTACCAAATTCACAGGAATGTTTTCATAATTCATAGACCAAGTATCTCAGATCATAGATTTCACTGATAAGGTAAGATAATCCTTTATTAGTCCCACAGTGGGAAAATTCAAAAAGTGTGGTTAAATATAATTAGCGTGGATTGCTCATTATGAGGATAATCTTTAACCCTGCAAACATCTTTTTCAGTTTCATTCAAATAGCGCCTTGCTCCAGCCCAAAGGGCTTTACAGCAACACACACTCACACACACACACACAATTTGAGAGGAAATCTCCCCAGTCTATGATCTAGTCACTTGATTTGCCCAATAAAGAGTCATTAGCTGTGGGGGAAGCCTTCTAGCTATGATTTGGCACAAATCTCTCATGCAGGGAACATAATGCCTTTCTTTGGTTTAGTGTCAAGGTTTCATTGCTCTTCTTACAATAGTCTACGTTGCTATTTTCAGAGCCTACAATTAACATGCACTCCTAATGAATTTTTACAGCATTTAACACAACAAATGGTCTGTTTCAAGGGAAAAAGCTCATATCACTGTCCATGACAGGTTTTTGATGGCTGTGAATCTGGTAGGATCCTATTTATCACCCATATGCATCACCTACATGTTTCTTAAGACTTTTTTTGGCCCGTCTCTTAGTTATCTGTGTTATTTGGCTAACATTATGACCTCAGATACATTGAAAAAAAAATTCCAGCTTACTTTTTTTGATTAGAAGTAAGTTTATTTTATCATGGATATTGAAGTCAGAATGAAACTGCTGATACACAATCTGTATTGTGCTGCTCTAATGGAATCAGGTCCTGTGTCAGTTTCTTCAGCAGTCAGAAGAAAGAATGAAAGAGATTGTGGCTCCCCCTAGTGGCTGACTGTTTTAAAAGTCTGTCTGTGTCTCTCAGGCCCTGCTGTTCACCTCAATACTGAATTTCTGGGCAATAGACGCATTCCAGTGGATGGACAAGGTTACTACGCTCCTCTTTAACGCCCTCGTTCTTTCTAATTCTTGCTTTCTCACACTCCCTCAGATGGGCTTGATCAGGCTGGTGTTGGAGTTTGGTGTCTCAGCAGTTTTCATTTCTGGCTTCTCTCTTCTTGCAGTTTGGAAATCTGATTTAATTTCTCCTTTTTCCTCTCCTTTAGGCTTTCGGGTTATATTTCTTCTCCTTCTGTATTGGAGCTACCTGTACATACCCCTTTTTGTCAGGCGAGACAGCTGCTTATGTTCATGTCTTTCATCTCCTACATTAATTAGTGTCTGAACACTTTGTCGTTTTATTTCATTTATCAATTGTTTACAAAGTTCTGATTATCAAAGTGTGTTTGTATGTTTATCAGTTCATAAACCAGAGATAGTCATTAGATTGGCTGTGTTCTAGACCTGATGTTGGTTAATGCTGATCACAGAACTGTCCAGTTTCTACATGTTTGCCATCATACAGCTGCATTCAATGTCTAACAATCAATTTTACTCATATTTTCATGTATGTTCATCTCATTTTCATTATCCATCTCTTTTTCTCTTTTTACCTCTCCCTTACCCTTTACTTTACATTTCATTTTGTCCTCTAATCCCTACATTTGTTTCCTCTTTTTTGCTTTCCCCATCCTCACACCTGCACACACATTTCCACTGCCATTCATTACCCTTACACACTGAACCATGTTACATAATTTGCAATGTAACAATGGACCCATGCCCTTTTTCCATCTCCCTTATACCCCAAATGCCCCCTTACATACCTTATTACCCCAATGCCATGCCCCTTCCAGACCTGCGTATGAAGTGCAGGGGTGTTAGTGTTGCCCCCAGCCAGTCCGCGGCCAGCCGGATAGCCAGCCATTCTGATGACTTCCCCAGTATCCCAGGTACTCTGAAGCCCAGGGATGCTCCACAATGGTCACTGACAAACCATCACACTCTTATTCACCCTCATTCACTCATCTCCTGCCTCAAACTTTTACAAATCTTTAGCGCTGTCTCTCTGCTGTGAGGATGGCTATGATAAGTAGGGCTGATAGTTTATGTGACTAATTAGGCTTATTCTTGATTAGAGATCAGCTTTAATTATTGGCCTGTTTGTGCTTTAGGATCCAGCATGCACCACAGCAGCAGTTCATCCATGATGGCAGAAGAGGCCACGAGAGGCGTTGCTGTGGAGAAGTTTGATATGATGAAGAAATGGGGCATGAACACATATAAGGTATGAGGAGTAGTGTATTATTGAAGTTATACTATCTCAGGCTTCCTCTACATAAAAATAGTGTTAGTAGTGTTGCAGTGATACACTGATGCTGGAAATAAAAGCAGTATCTGCAAAAGAAAATACTGATCTAAGCAATTCTGACATACAGACACCACCCAGAGTTACTTGTACATGCTGAAGCAAGTGATAAGTTGACTGTCAGCTGATGAGCATTAGTAAGAATGTTCATTGTATAGAAAGCGCATGAGACTGCTGTAAAACAGGTTTACATAATATACAGCAGTTTGAAAAAAGTTTGTGCCCCATCCCGATTTCTGCTAATTTGTCACATGTGAATGTTTCATATAAAAATACTTGGTTTTTTTTTCCTAGTATTTTTGCCCATTTTCCCCCCTCCCTAATGTAGTAGTATCCAAGTAACCCATCCCATCCACTAGGGGCTCTCTCCATCACTTTGCGATGTCCCTGACTCTATGAGGAGGAAGATAAGCACCAGCCTCCTCCGATGCATGTGAAGTAGCAATCGACTCTTTTCTTACTACCGCTGATGCATCGTCACTGGGGAGCCAGTGCATTCGGAGGAAAGCGCAGGATCCCCAGTTCTGATGGACCAATCAGTAGACACCTGAGCCAGCTGGCATTGTATTGTGAAAGTGATGGGGAGAGAGTGCCATCTACTCGCCCAGAGAGAGCGCCGCCAATTTCTGCTTTCTTGGGCCCTGGCTGTCGACGACCAGTATTACCAGAATTTGAACTCGCAATCCTTTGGTCATAGTATCAGCATCTTAGCATGCTAAGCCACTTGGGGCCCTGAACATACTTTTAATATAAGGCTTTTGCTGTAACTCCCTTATTGAAGGACAATGCTGTTAAGCCCTGTCTGTCCACAGGCATGACTGTTGTCAGACATGTTGGATCTAGACATCACTTAAATAGAAACTGTCTGGCTAGGATGTCTCAAAAGCAGCACATGATGCCATGTTCTAAAGAGATTCAGATACACATGTGAAACAAAGTCCTAAAGTACTTTTGCTTGAAAGGTATTGTACCTCACTGTGGATAAAAGTGTCTGCCAAAGGCTGTAAATGTAAATTTATGGTATACAAAGGCTCTGGGACTTCATTATCCACAAATGGAGAAAACTTGGAATAGTGGTGAATTTTCCCATGGAATGACTGACTTGCCAAAATTTCACCAAGATTAGTTAAAGTTCAAGAGATGCAACGGAACACAAGCACAATGAAAAACAAAAGATAAATATACAATAACTTTGATTACCACTCATACAGGCACTTACAAAATAAACCACATGAACATCTAAAAATTTTATTTTATTTGTTTTCATTTAAAATTTGAAAGATCTGATGAAGATGTAGAGGACTATAGTGCTAGAGTTCACAATTTTTGTTTTTGGTCTGGATTTTCAAATAATCATATAATGGCAAAAGTGCTGCTCCTCTGCATCTGTCATCAGTCATGCAAAAGTAAAGATGTACTGTATTTAACTTTGCAGTTTGTCTCTTAATAAGGTAGAATTAAGGTCATATTTGCTTTATCTCTGAAGCAAATGAAGATATGAGACCAAAATTTTGGACATTATCTTAACATAATAACATAACATTAAAAATAAATGAAGCAAAAACACCAGTTTGTCTTATAAATAATCAGTTAAGCATTAAACCTCAGTCATGAGTCATGATTGAGGTCAGTGGCAGTGCTACACCTAACAAGTTACATAATTTCCCCTCCATCCAAATACTTTTAGTAACTTTGTAAATTCTGATTCCCAAAATGTTGTCCTACCCGTCACCTTCTTCTCAAACTCAATGCAGAACTGTTGTCTTTCTCTGGCCTGTCCTGTCTCAGTGCACAAAGCAGCTGATCTCGGAGCGGTTTGGCCGAGGCTCGCGGACTGTGGATCTGGAGTTGGAAGCTCAGATCGAGGTTCTGCGGGACACAAAACGGAAGTATGAGAGCGTGCTGCGCCTAGCCCGTGCTCTCACCAACCACTTTTACAGCATGGTGCAAACGCAACATGCACTGGGAGATACCTTTGCTGACCTCAGCCAGAAGTCTCCAGAGCTGCGGGTGAGACGGATAGTCTAGTTGAATTCTCAATAAAAATCTTTCAGTGATTCTATGTTACGGTTGTTCTCCTGTCAGGTCGGGACATGCTGTATTGAAAGTAGTAATGTATAGAAAGAAGTAATGAGGGAGCTGTTCTGACCACATCAGCTGTCCTTCCCAATTAAATCTGAATGATGAACATAGTAGAATTTTTCAGTTGGTGTACTATGTGAAAATGTTCAAATTACACAAAAATGATTTAAAAAAAAGATTTATACTTTGTAGTCAAATGAAAATGAAAACAGAGTTTTTTATTATTATTATTATTATTATTATATATTATTATTATTATTATTATTTTAATTTTTATTTAAATTTTAATTGATTGATTAAATTACCAGTAGAGTGGGGTTAAGGTGCAATACTTGTTTATCATGGTGTATTTCTGTTCCACTGTTTAATGTAGGATGAATTTGGCTACAATGCAGAAACCCAAAAACTGCTGTGCAAGAATGGAGAGACCTTGCTGGGTGCCATCAACTTTTTTGTATCCAGCATCAACACGCTGGTCAATAAGACTATGGAGGACACGCTTATGACCATCAAGATGTATGAGAATGCAAGGTAAGTAATGTGGTTGTCAGTATACGGTCGCGTTAATGTGACCATTTTTTCAAAATGACTCAACTTAAAACTACACATCATGCCGATAAACATCTTACATTTTCTGAACTTTCTTGTAAGTTTAATGAATTATGATTTTTGGGCTTATTTTGTTACCAAATATTGAACCTCTATCAAAATTTGAATACAACTATAAAATATGTAGGTTATTAGACCTTTGGACCTACTTTTCTCTAATATAAAACTGTACTTTTGTCTCCTGATCACTTTTCTAGGTTGGAATTTGATGCCTACAGAGCTGATTTGGAGGAGCTGAACATGGGGCCTCGAGACGCCGTCACAATGGCCCGCATCGAGGCCGCTCAGCAGCAGTACCAGATCCATAAGGAAAAATATGAACGACTCCGTAGTGACGTCACCATCAAACTCAAGTTCCTAGAAGAAAATAAGGTATTTAAAATCCCCTCATCAGACACTGGAGGTTTGTTTATAACATTTAAAATCTAGTACTATAGTGGTTGGTATAACATAGTGAGTAAACACATTGTCTTCCCAATGAGAGACTGGGGTTCAATCTCTAGTTCTTTGTAAAACTGTGCACCTAATTACTCTTCTAACGTGATGGATAGTCTGGATAAATGTAAATATATAAATATAATGAATGTTTGACATTTACAGTTTACAGGGCATTTCATTTATTGAGCAGTTTCTATAGTGTCTGTTGAAATTATGTAAACTAGACACGAAAAAGTATTTTACCCTAATCACGTCAAAATGTGAAACACCCTGGATGTCAATTTTATTTTAAGCTCAATCTGTACATCTTTTACCATCAGCTACGTTAAGGGATCCTAACTTTATGCAACTTGCAACCCACAAAACTAACAATTAAAGTTTTCACAGCCCACAAGAACATTTAACCAACATTAAAATTTAATACAACTCAAATGATAATCAATTAATAGTCAAAATTAACCAACTATTGCTGTCTTTTTAATGATGATATCAATATCACTTTTTTGTTTTGTAGTATTTCTGAGAATTGTTTCTTGGTGAGTTTGGTTTCATTGTATTCCTCAGTTTGACTTGTTTTCCTTGTTCTTGTACAGGTGAAGGTGATGCACAAGCAGCTTCTTCTTTTCCATAATGCCATCTCTGCCTACTTTGCTGGGAACCAGCAGCAGTTGGAACAGACCCTCAAGCAGTTCAACATAAAGCTCAAACCACCAGGTGCAGACAAACCGTCCTGGCTGGAGGAGCAGTGAAAGTGCCCGTAGTGCCCCCTGGCCCTGCCCCTTTTTCCTCTAACCAGTTTACCCAGACAGAGCAAGCAGCAGCAGCAGCAGCCCCAGTCAAATACAGTCTAGCCTCGACAACAGCAGAGCAGCAAAAGGCTGACTATCTAATAGCTGCTGTAGAAGGCCTGGGCCACTGCCTTTTTCAATCCACACCTTCTCTCATCCCACGCACTTCTGTCTCTTCATCTCCGTTTGCTCCGAAATCGTGTTTGATCGTGAGAATAAGCACTACTTGTATCTAACTTGGCCCTAAAGCTGTCATGTTTTCATTTTGAACACTAGGTAACACAAAGGTCAGTAGACACTGACCCAATTTTCCAGGGATCGAACTGTGGACATTAATCAGTACTCCTGTAGACCTAAAACTTTTCTGTCTGTCACTGACAAAGTTGTTCTCCAATCCAAGTTGACCACGTTGAGAAGAACGTTTTTCCAAAAAGTTTTTTCAGATGCAAAGTTTGGTTTGTGGACCTGGACCTGAACTAAGCACTCCTGTTTCTGAATTTTCAGAGAATTAATTTATAGGTGGGTTCTGGGTGATAAGAGATCTGTGTTATTTATTTTCATAAATGTCCAGATGTAATATCAAACATCAGTACCTTATTGTGTAAGTCTGCGTTTATCAGATCCCATTGATGGAGAAGGTAATGTTCTTATGTGTCATTATAGTTGATCATACTGGCACAGAAACAATTGTGCCAACTAGTTATTTTATATAATTGGCTTTTTGATTGAACTTAAACATGTCAGTCTATGAAAACAAGTCTTCTGCAGTTTTCCAATGCAGTTTTTACATCAACACCTCCAAAATGAGCTCATGTTCACGTGCTCGAGCTGTTCAGGTCTTTTATTTAATGTAGTGTACATATGCTCTTGTTTATATTACATAACATAGCATATGAAAGTCCTAAACATTGGAATCAATGACTGGTCTGGGTTCTCAAGTTTTGTGCCTGCTGCGGTAATCTCTGCATTTCAGACCTACTCTCCAACAATTCATAAGAAACCTGTTTTAAATGATCTTGGGAAGTATGTTTGTACTCTAAAGTATGCCTTTGTTAGGGGTGGACGATATGGCAAATATATATCAAAGTACTTGATAAGTATCATGATATTTATTTTTTCTAAACTATGATTACCATCAATATAATTTTTATCTAACACTTCACGTATTGTGATGCTGGCAGTCCAGTTAAATAGTTCAGAGTTCTGGAGCACTGATGATGTGCATTGAAAAACATTTTAATTTATCACCAAAAATAAAATATGTTGATAAAATATTAGTCATGGCGTCCACCCCTCGAGTTAGTTTTGTTTTAAAACCAGTTTGATTGCTAAAATTGTTTAAATGGTTGTTACAGAAAAGACGGATAGTGAAGGATGTCTGGGTGGTCATTCACAAAAGCCAACATTTGGAATATGTCACTATCAACAGACATTACACACTAAACTGCCAGGGTGCTTACCAGTCTAATAGCTTTTTGTTTTGTGTTAGTGGAGGATAATGTTATGTACTAATTTCTGTATGATTTAATTTGTATATCTGTTACTTTAAGTTAACAATCAAATGTTAATCTAAGATATGTAGTGTAGGGTTGCCTATATGATTTATGTGCTTTGATTAGTCTTGTCTTATTGTACCAAAATGTACATAATGTTTCCAAGGCTGTGTTTGGTAACATTAGTGTTACCTTCAACAATTCATGGAGAAAAGTGTTTTGGTTTTTGGTTTGCTTTTGTTTTATTTGAACCTTAATCGTATTTACACAATCATGTCAGAATTTAGTGACCTTTAAACATGCATCTGCAGGTCAAAATGTAACAGTGTTCACTTAATGGTGATCCCTGACACTTTCCTCATTGCTCCTGTGCTCATTATAGAGGTTAACTGGTCTACTGTGGTACATTGACTGCCCTTTACCACTCTTGCTCGGTCATTGCTCCCATTTGGCATCAATGACCTGTTGGGGCACCAATGTTATGCTGTTGGGAGGCACTCAATATATGAGAAGTCCATTCATGGTACACTTTCACTACAGCGGCTCTAGTACATCTCATAAAATTATTGGCTTCTGAGATTATACCACCTTTTGCCCGTATGTACCCCATCATCATGCCTTTTTGGACATTGGTCAAATTACATCCTAGACCTGTGATGATTGTTTGGCACTCTGGTACAACTGACTGGTGTGCTCACGTATTTATACAGGCAGGCAGGAAACCCTGTCATGTAGCATCTGTAATGTCCTGGGCTGAGTTCATTCCAAATCAGGGGTAGTCATAATTTTCTGATATGACTGTGCAATTTGAAGGATGTATATATTTTTTTTATTTGGAAAACCATATTCTCCCCTTTTACTTTATTTATAACACTGTAACTGGTCACCACGAAGAGCCCACACTAACCAAACTTTCATAAAATGATTTATTGCACAAATTTGTATTTTTGCTGCAAGTCAAGAGCTTTATACCTCCGTAATGTAAACATTGTAACGTCTAACACACAAAAATTATCATTTTGAGTTCATTTGTTTTAGTTTATCATTAACATTGAATCAAATTCATCTTGAGATTTGGGAAAGCTTTTACACAAGAGCTTTTATGCCATAAATTCTTGAAAACAAAGTTCTTACATGTTTTTTGGCTTGGACATCTTATAAAATTTAAGAAGGTTCTTCAGACATGCACAGGCCATTTACATGAATAGTTCTTTAACAAACCATGTATTGGAAGGCTCCTTTACAAGACTACAGTGGTGTTTCTATGACCACACCTAAAGACCTCTTTTAGCGCCTTTATTTTTAATAGTGTAGAATACAATGTAAATCGGTTGTGTTTTCAAAATTTCTATTTTAGACAGTTTTTTAAATTTTGGCTACATTCAGTTCAACTCCTCTCCGATCATGAAGGAACATTTGAACACCACACTGTGGATTTGAGCCTATGAAGAAGCACTGAAGATGTTTCTAGAAGCATTGTTTCAAAGCTGGCTGCTCCTTGTTTTTTTGCATGGCTTCACTGATGACTTTAGTTGTATGTTTCCATTGACCGTGTTCATTTTTGCTGTACATCATTTCTTGCGCTAATCTAATGTAGGTTCAGCAGTGTGTTTAAAGGGAGAATATTTTCTGTTGAATGTTAAAGACCTGCTCTTTTCTTTCTCATTCAGTTTGAATGTGAATTGTCAGAGTTGATCACAATGGTTAAAATTCTCTTTCCTCCTCTTTGCCTTTGTTCTTCAAATCAGACTTGTATTTTTGCTAGAATACTGGGTGCAGTGTTTGAGCGTGTGTGTATATGAGAGAGTGTTTCTGTACGTCATCCTTATTTTCCTAGTCCTTAGACTCGTGTTGATTACATAGTGAGAGGGAGAGAGACATTTGCCTCTACTAACAAAGTCCAAAAGCAGTCTTGAAATATTATTGAGCAATATGAACTATTGTTCTGAAGAGTGGCAGCCTGAATTGTGCCCCTTTCGCAAAATAATTTTTTGTTTTGTTTTTAATGTCTGATGATGCTAATGGAACAGTTTAATGCTGAAATGAGACCCACACACACCTGAAACAAATAACCATCCAAGATATTTTTGATATCTGAAGTTTGCTTGTTTGGTTTTGCAGTAGAGCTACAAAGCTAATGTAATACAGCTGTGTGCCACAATAGACATACATTCGAGCTACGTTAGCCTTGTTAATCAACTGCAAAACTATTAAAACCAAACATTGACTCAATCTGAGGTGAGCAGGAAACACTGAACTGTTCTTTTAATGTTTCTTCTTAGAGCACAGCAGGCTGACACGCATACAATCTCTATTTTAGGCTGCTCTGTGGTACTGTAGTCTACGAATGAATATATATATATATATATATATATAAATAAGATTTAAGAAAAGACTGAAACTGGATGTCCATGACATTTGCCTTTGTTCCTAACTGACCAAACCCCCTGGAATAGGGCAGTGATGTTCGCAAGATAAAATTTGAAATGTTTGCAAAAAATTCAATGTTGTCTGTGTGATTTGTGAGGTCCTCTCCCAGGACCATATCTGAGTACGTAGGCGGAGCTCATGTAAATGCTTTAGAGGTTCTCATAATGTGATAGCTGGTGTTAATGCAATGTAGCTGCAGTCATTCTTAATGTAAAGCTCATCAGTACAGGAGAACTGCTAAAGTCCTGAAAATACATTTTAATAATATTACATTGGAAATTGGAACAGCAATTTACAGAAGGGGTGATTTTTGTCAAAACTTCACTTTTTCACCTCTTAATCAGATATGAATCTCCATCCTCTTATGGACCAAACAGGTGAGAGTCTGATGCGGCAAGATCAGGATTATAAGGAGGCTTTAACACGTCAAAACTAAGTTTTTGGAAAGTGTCAAAAGTATGGGCAGCAGTGTGCAGACGTGTAATGTTGTGAAACAGCACACTTGGATAGCAGTCCTTCAGTTTTAGTGAACTGAAAATTGATTAAATTATGCTAGTACAGAAAGTGCTGATATGATATTAAAACTACTATTATGTGTGCAAATATTATAAAACAAAATAAATGAAGTGTGCACATGAAAGAATTAATATATGGTGTTTTGGACCACCAGCAGTTGGAAATGAGGTCGCGGCTGACTTCACATGCATCGGAGGAGACATGTGCTAGTCTTCACTGTCCTAGAGTCCGGGACATTACAAGTGATTGGGAGAGTCCTAACGAATGGGTGGGACAATCAGGTTAAAAAAATAGAATACAGTGAACAAGTTCATTGTTGTTCATAATTTAATTCATGTCATATTTTAGTCATTACATGTAAAGTGACATTTCAATCCTTTTTTGTTTAACAGTTTTGAAATATGTGTAATGAATATAAACTATAAGTTTAAATTTTTTTAAATCAAAATATGAACACAAATGAAGGATATTCTACTTGTTGGAGATGCATTCATGTACAGTATTTCTGACAACAGACATTAGGTACCGTTGAATCTAATGTAGGCCTGTTTACCGTTTGTATGTATGTTTACACACTTGTATTCTGAGACAGGAAGGCGGGAAGTTGTGTCCAAATCCAATATTTATATAAAAGTCTCCATTTTGCTCAGATTTTGAAGTTAAACAAAGAGCTAGCAGTATGTTCAGTATTTTGACACTGTATTAATGCTTACTGGCTGTGTTTTAGTCTGTTACAAACACATTTACCTCAGTGCTCCCTTTTAAGGCACCTACCAGGCAGCAATGCATCAACATTTTACAGCTAAAGCTTCCGTCGAGTCAGTTGACTGTACTGTACAATGATCTATATTACATTATATTATATTATAATATAGATCATTGGTACTGTATATATGAGTGAAGTGAACCTCTCCTGAAGGGGGCGCCACACTGTTCTCACTGTCACTCTTCCACGCTGAGCGTAGGTGAGTGGCTGTCTGAGTGGAGGGGGCGTGGCCAGGCGCATTGATAAAGTACCTTCGTCGGGAGTGATGGCGTTTGCTTTTGTGACTTAAGGGTTGACGGATATCAGTGAAAATTTTTGACTCTTCAATTTTTATGTGTTTTTTGCTTCTACAGGTGCAGGTAGGCTTTGTGTGGTTACAGCTTTAAAAGTAGTTTTATCTCTCCCAGCATGCTCATTTCAGTTTATTTTTGCCTTCAGATTCGACCTCGAGTAAAACATTTGTTAAGGCTACACTGAAATTGTGGTGTACACTGTCTTTGAACGTGTTTATGTTTCATTGCAGATCAATAGTCATATCAGTTGCTCTATTCACAGACTGTATAGGACTTTTATGGAACGTCTATGAAAGCTGTGGTCATATGATCTCCCAAGAATGACAACAATGCTCACTGTAAATAATGCTAATTAACGCCTGCCAGTGATTAAATCACCCTTCATCTGCAAAGGGTTTATAGTGAACTGGGGAAATGTTCTTTCAGCACCAGTGAGACAGGACTAGATTAGTTAATATTCATAGAGCACCTTTTATACAGTGTGGCACAATAAAGGAAAAGTACAGACGTATTGAAACAAAAGAACCATAGATGTATAAAATCATCAAAATTAAAATAGGGAGTGAAAAATAACATAAAATATAGAAATAACTGCTAGTTTTATAACCACTTTGTCACAGTACATGTTATTTGATCTTGGGTTTTTATTTTAGTGTTATATTTCTTTTACATTTTAAGGTTCATGTAAAAAGTTATAAATATCATTAATGTTCTTTCCATTTGATTTTTTGTTCATTTTTTTTAAATTTTTTTATTAATAATAATATTTGCACAGCTTTTAATTTACTTTTACAGCTTGTAATTTTATTGTGACTGTACTGTTAATGGAGTCTGTTGGTGTCCGCTGTAGCTATCTAGAGGCATATTGACTATGCAAAGTAACACCTGTCCATGTTAATGGTTTATTTAACTGGCTATAAAAGTAATATCCTACACAAAACTATCTGCCTTTTGTGGTGAGTTCCCACCACTATCGCTTTCAAATGCTAACCTGCTCAGTCACATGTTTATCAGTGGAAATATTTGTTTGACCTGTTGACTGTGGGTGTGAAGATGTAATTATTTTAACTTATATTATGGATCATGTCTTGAATTATAAAGTGTTTAGGTACACTAAATCCTCATCTGGTTTATTAATAGTTTTCTTGCATCATGACAGTCTTATGTGTTCTGTGTTTTTGACTATCTTCACTCTTCTTTTTTCCCCCCTGTGCAATTAGGTCTTCTTGGAGTTCTTTCTACACCCTTCTATATCCCCATCCTCATCATTACCAATGGATGGCCCTGTTGTTGTAGATCCTTTAAGGCTAGCCAGACATTCTCCTTATCCATCAGCTCACTTTTCAAATGATGTCATCATGTCTGTCATACCTCCACCTCCACCTCCTGCTCCTGCTCCACCCCCACCTCCACCACTTCCACTACCCCCACCACCCCCACCCCCACCCCCAGCTACTCCTTCTGGGGGCAACCCATTCTCTCGCAGTGTCCTCAGGCGCTCCAGGATGCGGAACTTCAACTGGGATGCTATCCCCAAACACAGTGTTGTTGGCAAGCGCAATGTGTGGACGTCTCAGAGGAAGCTGGAGGACTTCCCTCTGGACACGGAGTACATTGAGGAGTTGTTCAGTCGCAAGGACCTGCTGCAGGCCCCCCGCAGGGGTGGGACAGTCCGGAGGAGTGTATGGAGCCTTCCAGCTGATGAAAAGGAATCTGAGAGGGTGAGAATTTTGTGCTCTTACTGTTTTCTTAGGCGAGGCACAGTGGAAGTGATCATGGTAGGCATAAATCATAAAGGTGTCACAGAGCAATATTGTTGTCAACCATGAGACTAAGAACATTTTTCTTAGGCCAGTCATCAGTAATGTCTGTAGTTCATTTAATATTGCTTCAATTGTTTATTCACACAGAACAGAAGCAATGCTGCAGTATTTTCAACCTGATTTCTTGTTATGAGTTTTTACACATTTTAAAGTATCTGGCCAGTAGCATACATTTTAAATGTATTATGAGTAACCAGTTTTCTGTTCTTTTCTAATGACAGTGAAACATGTCCAAATAGTCTGTCTGGTGGTTAACTTAAAAAATAGTAGCATATTCTTTTAAACCAGTCAATCACGAAGAGAAAACCAAGATTGAAGTAAATGGTTTTTTTTTTTTTGTTGCGAAAGGGTTGACCAAAATAACTGTTATGTTAACTAATGTTAAATAACTGTTGTCATGGATTAGCATGAGTCTCTTAGGCCTTGTCCACATGTAACCGGATATTTCAATAAACGCATATATTTTTATGCGTTTGGGCCTTTCGTCCACATGCAAACGCAGTTTTACACCAAAAACGATTGATTATGAAAACTCCAGCCAAAGTGGAGATTTTGGAAAACTCTGTTTTTGCGTTTGCGTGTGTACGTATGAAAACGGCATTTTAGAGTCCAGAACATCACAATCTGCGACAAATGATGCTGTGATGTCATATGCGCAACCACTGTAATTGACTGCCTTGCTGTGGAAGGATGAACGCCAGCAAAGAATTTCATTTTTATGTTAATTCAAACACTCTTTGCGTGTTTGTTTTTACAAGTTCAGCTTCTCCAACACGTGGAGGAGCAAAGGAGAATTTTATTGTTACTTACTTTTTTGTTTTGAAGGATTCTTATTGGCTGACATGGGCGTTAGCTTTGTGTTACACTGCCATCTATGCGCTTGGCGTCTTTATGACAACACTCTACGGCGTATTTATGCGGATTCATGTGGATGAAAACTTTTCTTAAAACGATCTCGTGTGTATGATATTATTTTTGAAAACGATGTAGGGGAGATATTCGTTTTTAGAAATACCCGGCTACGTGTGGACTAGGCCTTAATTCATAACAAGCTTAATTGTGCAGGATGGATCCAGATTTTATACAGAATTGAGGGTTAAAGTTATTGGCCCTCTGTTAAATATTCATTACTAAGCTGAGCCATGTGATGTCACACATCATCGTTTCATGATGGTAGGCTGCACAGAAGAGTCACGTGTCTCCAAAGCTCTGTATCTTGTTGATTGTAGCAGGCTAGCACCTGATAATCCAGTCCAGATTTTGATGTTATCCATCCATGTTATTCTTGGTCTTCCACGTCTTCAGACTCTGTCCACAAGTCCTGTCATAACACTTCCTTCGATGCTCTTGTGCTGCCTCATCACATGACCGAAATAACATAACTTGCAGAATTTTACTCACATCAGTAACTCCTTTTCAGTTCTGGCATCTTGTAAATGTGCTCCATGCTCATCATCTTCACTCAGGAGATCTTCAGCAACTAAGCTGTAGTATAAATAAATGCAGTTTAAGTGAACAGAATGAAGCTCTCTTACTAGGCACTAAATAAGCTTAATCTTACACTATCGCCACTGTAAAAACATTCAGGAGTTAAAACCAGTCTGATGTGTAGTGTTTAGTTTGAGCTCAGTCACTCCTGAAATATAATAACAAGTCTAATGAAATGTACAGTAGGCTTCACACACAGCAACAGCAAGCTAAAGAACATGGATTTAGATCATATATTTACATTTTGGTTGTGTTCACAGATTGCAAACCCCAATAATGATGCCTGGAGCTGTTGTATGTTTGAACTTCTTAAGATGACTTCCTGGATAAGGAGTAAGCCTTGTCATCTTTAGAATTAATTCACCACTAAACAGGCATTATTATGTAGCTTGGCATTAGCAAAGATAAAAAAATATCCATAGTTATTTTTGTTTAATGGCATTTGGTAAATGTTCAAGTGTATAGTATTAGTCATACATTTTATGTTGTACTCATTTTGTTATTGTACATATTAAATTCTGCTGCTGGGTTATTTTCAGGGGCAGCTTCATCCAAAGCCTCAGAATGGTACAAGCACATTCATGCTTTAATTTTCAACCTGTAGAGACTATTAAGTGTGTGTGTGTGTGTGTGTGTGTGTGTGTGTGTGTGTGTGTGTGTGTGTGTGTGTGTGTGTGTGTGTGTGTGTGTGTGTGTGTGTGTGTGTTGTTATAAAGACATACATAGAAACTTGGTCTTGCTCATCAGATGAAAATGTGCTGTACCTAAAGAATTACATCACCTTGAAGCATTTGCCACTTACGCCGGTGTGTAATGAGACTACTTCATCAGTCAAAGTCAATAACAGCTATTTTTTAACCTTTCTCTGTCTTTGCCAGCTTTCCATCATCAACTCAAAGAGAAGCATGAACATTGGGATTTTCCTCAAGCAGTTTAAACGGTGAGTTCTTGAAGTTTATGTTCTGACACTTATTTACTGTTTGGACATTTAGTGCACATGTCCAGGGTGGCCAATGCTACAGGTTACAGAGCAACCAGTTACATACCTCATCTTAGGTGTGGCACCTTTGTGGACCACAAGTGTTATCTGATAAGGGGTAATGCTAAATTGATGACTAGCTGTCACGATCATGAAATCTTTATCGGTGATCTTTTTTAAGAAGTCAGTCAGTTAATTTACAAATGTTCATTTTTTTGCAGGAAAAAACCCATGCAGCTGAACTGCTTGATAGATTTTAATCCTAGCTAGCCTGTGTTGCTAATATTAGTACTGATTTGAAATTATATACAGCAATGTTGTGTGCATGCAAACAAACTAGGATTTACAGTTACACAATGAAAAAACACCACCAGTGAACTTACTGGAGTTCTCGTCTTGCAGCAATTACAAACACCTGATTTGAGATTCTCACACCAAACTACAAATGAGATCTTGGGTATACATATGGACTTTGATTACCACGTAGACAGCAGACTAATTAATAATTCAGATTTAGTCATTACTTACAGCCTCAGCTGCTGTTGTGGTGTTAAACACAATCACCTTTAAAATGAGTTGAGATTCTGTAGAAAACCAAGTCAAAAATATTATTATAATATTAAATATTATAGATAGATAGATAGATGGTACTTTATACTATACTGATACTGATGATAGTGCCCACATAGAACATAAGACAGAAGATCTCAATATTTGTTTGCATTTTTAATGACTTTTTATTTATGCACTTATTCATTTATTTTATTTATTTATTTATTTATTTATTTATTTATTTATTTGCCTCAACCTAACTAATGACAGCATCAATTTTTGTTTGAAAATAATTGGCGCCAGATAAAATAATTGTCATCTCAAATAATTGGAATCAGGTGATTATATAATAATTGTGGCTGCCATAATGACGACTGACAAGAAGATACTTTTTTTGTGCTCCAAATTTCTTGTCGTCTGTAAAGCTTCTCAGAGACGTACTAATCTAGAACCTGTTTTCTATCAGTAAAGTAACCACTTGTAAGGAAAGTGTCTGATTCTAGATCATCTCTTCTGCTCCGAGAGGTTTTATGAACAATATTATTGTTAATTGAAAGTTTTAAGGTTAACAATCTTTCAGAACACATTTTCAAGTTCAGTACAATTTTCAATGAGGCCTAGAACTCCTCCTGTGTTTATATTTCATGTAGAAGTTGGCCATATGAGCATTGCATAATTATTTACACCAGAATAAGCTTTTCTAAGGATGTATTGTCCATTGTCTCTGTGTGAAGAACAGAACTGACAATTGCATGCTTCATGATGGAGTAAAATGAAACGACAGCATAATTTACTATGACATATTAGTGATTTTCCAAACATCAAAATAAAGGAAAACATTAAGGTTGTCTTCTAAAACACGAGAAAACAATGATTAGCTTGTGGGTGGCCACTGTTTCTCAGATGTTTATAGTTGTTTAATATATCTTGTGGGAATACAGTGCAGAAATACAATTGAAACATTCCCTGACTATGTGTTCCCATTCTAATTAATCTTATCTTGAGATTGTACATGATTCATGTCCGGAGTTATGAGCCTATGAATATACACGTGTAATTTGAAACTGACCAGCAAACACTCAGGAAATCACTAAGGACTGTGACTCCTTTGCTTCTCAACATATAAAATTCGGTGGATTCATGTATCCATCTACAGTTTGTGGGAAACGTCTAATGGAAATTACTAAAGACTTTCCAGCGTCTGAGACATTTCATTCTTGATTTAATCGACATTCATATTGTATGAAACGTGGGGAAAAGTTTACACCTGCTGAAAATGTTTCTGCAGTGATTTAGACCTTCTTATTTACTTTTTTGAGTTATTGTATTCATAAATCCCAGCATTTTGTGAACCAAAGACTTTGATTAACCTACTTCAATCACAATTTGTCCGCTTGAGCAAAAGTATGTCTCCACCAGAGATACGGAGGATTTCTAAAATTGACTTCAGCTTTAGGGTCATTATTTCTTTATGCAGTGATCTTGGTCAAGTGGTTCCTCATTATAAAGAGGGCAGAGTTTGTTCTGACCATTTAAAAAAAAAAGTTATTTTATTTCTAAGTTTTTGCCCATTTTATCCCCTTCCCAATTTTGTATTAGCCAAGTAGCCCATCCCCTCTGTTAGGACTCTCCCCATCACCTATCCAATGTCTGACTCTAGGAGGGTGAAGACAAGCACAAGCCTCCTCCATTGCGTGTGATGCCAGCTACTGCCTCTTTTCCCAACTACCGCTGATACAGTGTCACTGGATTGCCAACGCACTCAGAGGAAAGCGATTTGTAAAGGAATTGCAATGTTAGAGTGATGGGGAGAGAGCGCGCCATCTACCCACCCAGAGAGAGCATGACCAATTTTTGCTCTCTTGGGCCCCGGTGGTAAACATGACTGGGATTCAAACTCACGATCTACTGGTTATAGTGTCAGTGTCTTAGCCCGCTGAGCCACTCAGGGCCCCTTGTTCTGAACATTTTGATATCAAGCCTAAGAGTTTCATGCTATTTGTAGATGACTTTTTAATAAGAAATGCTTAATTTTTTTTTATTCCCTTGCACCCCAGAAGGTTGAATGTGAAGTATAACATTTTATGTTCTGACTTTTTCGTACTGTTTAAAGGTAACTTGTGATGTGATAATGCACTTAACAAAAAATCATTTCATGCTGCAAGACTGTCATTGTGAAAGTCCAGATACTCCACCAGTTACTTTCCTTCTCTGTTAAGGTGGTATCATTAGTGAAATCAGGTTGTGCAAAGGTAGAACATACCTGTGGTTAATGTCTGACTTTATATACATGCAGTCGTCCTCCAGAGTTTGATTTCTGCACTATAATTTGACTTGCTGTCTTGTTACCATGTTTAGTGAGTATGTCTGAGTGGAAATCATTATGAGCGTTGCCCAAACTAAGCTGGGATGCCTATTGGTGTATGTAGTTGTGTTTATTTGTTTTGGTTCCCCCTGCAGGCCGATACAAGACATTGTGGAAGATGTCAGGCAGGGAAATATGACCTTTGCTGCTGGTAGGCTGAAGGAATTGAGTAAACTGCTGCCTGATGATGGGGAGGTAAACTTATCATACACATGTAGCTATTTTGTACAAAGCTTCTTGAAGCCAGTGTTTGCAGAATTGCCCAATCAACATTTCCATATTATTCATTTGGAGCAGTTATGATTACTTGAATTCAAAAATCAACAGTAGATGGAATAACCCTGATTTTGGGATTCTCTCCATTGGTGTTTCACATCACTGTTTGGTGGCTTAACCTCAGGAATGGGATTTTCATTGGGGTTCTTTTCTGGAGGTTGGATTGGAGTAGTTCACTTATTTCCAGATCTCTATATACATATAAATAGATATGTATCTAAATATTAAAATACAAGCTTGGACTAAGCCTAGAAGAGCCTTGCTTTTGTCATTTAAGTTCATTAGTAACATGGTGTAAGATGGTAATATGAAGTTTAGATAATTTTGTGTTTATTTTGCAGTTGAAGCAGCTGTTGTCATTCAGTGGTGATGTAGCCCAACTTGCAGAGGCTGATCGATTCCTGCTGATGCTGGTCAAAATTCCTGGGTGTGTTTTATGACAATGAAACCAACAATGCACACTGTACATGAAAGTCTGTTCTGGTTGTTCTGTTATGTAACAAAATGTTAGGGATATTTTGGGTGAAATTTATGGAAATCATAAAAATTTGACACCTGTGCCTGGTGGTGTGGCCAGATACCCTCGCGGGTTGTCTAGCACACAGACCACGCTGATGTAAATGGTTTTCAATGGTCTGATGTGACACGGGTGCCTCTCACCTCACTTAAACGTGCCTGGAGTTGTGTGGCATTCATCATCCGCTTCTGCAGGGCACTGTTCACAATGACGCCGTCATCAGTGTGGGATGTGCCCAAAGGACGTCCATTTCTATGCCTTTCTGCGACTCTTCCAGTCTCTCTGTCTCTCAGGAAATATATTGGTTGATTCATGGATCAAACACCTGTTGTGAATTTTGCTGTTAAGCTCCTTGTTGGAGAACAGCTAGTTGTCCAACTGTTCAATATTTCAGTAGTTTTAGCACATGTGCATTCAATGTGATCGTCACTAACTTTCAAAAGTTAAATGAACTAAAGATCAACTGTAAAGGTTAGAGAGCATTTTAAGTTCATCCTGAAATTTCACCCAAAAGCCAAATATCCCTAACTTTTTGTGACATTAAATTCATACAATTTCAGTTTTGTTTTTATTAACTTGGTGGGTTGCAGCTCTACTCAAAATGTAGTTACATCAGGAGGATGGATGGGACTAAAACTAAATATTCAGGGCTGGGATTGTGAGCTACTTCATTAAGTTCTAAAAAATCAGCACAGCTCTCAAACAATGATGGGTTGATCCGTTAGAGATGTCTTCGTTTGGTTTTTCCAGGTATGATGATCGATTGAAGAGTTTACTTCTTAGAGAAGAGTTCAGCCCCTTCATAGAGGAGGTGAAAAACTCCATTGCAGTAATGACTGCAGCAGCTAATGGTATTTCTACATTCTCCATGTACTTATTTCAAATCTTTCATTCAATCAATAATGCATTCATTACATTGGTTTGGCTCCAAGTACTTCATACAGTGAGAATGATCAAATGATGGATGTTGTGTAAAATGACATTATGAAGATAAAGAACATAATTATTTCTCTTGGTCTCCAGAACTGCTGACATGTGATGAACTTCATTCCATCATTCGACTTGTGCTGAAAGCTGGGAACTACATGAATGCCGTGAGTGGGCCTTGTTGCTCTGCCTTAATTTTTTCTGTTGATCTCATTAAGCTGCAAGGTGCTGTGAGATCTGTGTAGGTGTGATCTTTAGACTTCTTTAGCATAAGAAATGATAAGCACGTACAATATTGGACAATGAAACTGAAACACCTGGTTTTAGACCACAATAATTTATTAGTAGGTGTAGGGCCTTCTTTTGCAGCCAATACAGCATCAATTCATCTTGGGAATGACATATACAAGTCCTGCACAGTGGTCAGAGGGATTTTAAGCCATTCTTCTTGCAGGATAGTGACCAGGTCACTACGTGATGCTGGTGGAGGAAACCGTTTCCTGACTCGCTCCTCCAAAACACCCCATTACCCTGGATACCGTGGCTCTTGATACATCACAAAGACTTGCTGTCTTGGTCACAGATGTACCAGCAAGACGTGCACCAACAATTTGTCCTCTTTTGAACTCTGGTATGTCACCATAATGTTGTGTGCATTGTAATATACTATATAACTGTGCTCTTACCTGCTAACTGAACCTTCACACTCTGCTCTTACTGGTGCAATGTGACATTAATGAAGATTGGCCACCAGACTGGTCCAATTTAGCCATGAAACCTCCCACACTAAAATGACAGGTGTTTCAGTTTCATTGTCTAACCCCTGTATATTGATATGGGTTATTTTCAGAGAATGACTACCTGTTTAGGCATGTCTTGGCTTAAAATGAATAGGAAGATGAAATGTTTGGCTTTGTTCAGGGTGGCTATGCTGGTCATGCAATAGGTTTTAAGATGACCTCTCTGCTACGGCTAGTGGACACCAAAGCTAACAGACCTGGTATGAACCTTATGCACTATGTGGCTATGGTAAGTAATTTTATCTAAAATAACTATCTTTCAACTAGTATCTTTTAACTCATGTAGTATAGTCTGTACATAATGTGAAATGCAATACTTGGTTGCCCTTATTCAATCACAGCAAGCTCAGCAGATTGACCAAGCATTAGTGAACTTTCCAGAGCAGCTCCGACACATCGGAGAAGCTTCAAGGTAACCATCGCTTTTCTTGTTGATTCAAGCCATTCAGGGTTTTTTTTTTTTTAAATACATTTTTTGTACATTTTCTTCAGGATGCAGAAACAGGAAGTGGAGAGAGACTTTCAAAGAGAACGGGAGAAGATAAAAGAAGTTAAGGCCGATGCCAGCAAACAGGCTGATTTACAACATCAGATGGAGGAATTTCTACAGGTGAGACTGTTTTGTTCAGGTGGGACTGTTCTATACTCTAAAATTGGAAGTGAAGACACAGTAGTAGACTTTTGCTCTTTGTGTAGATAGCTGAAAGCCAACTTGCAGACACAGAAGCCTCTCTGCAGGAGTTGGACTCCATCAGTCACTCAGTAGCCGAGTACTTCTGTGAAGATCCTGCTACCTTTAAACTGGAGGAGTGCTGCTCCATCTTCCATTCTTTCTGTGAGAAGTTTGAGAAAGCTTTAAAGGTAAGCTTGGCTGTTGCCTAAAATAAGTAGTGCTGTTTGTGTATTTATAAGAGTCATGATTCTACTTGATGAAGATGCTAATAAGATCATATTCTCATAAGGTGAAGAGAAGTAGAGCAAGTTCTTACTGGGACTTGGATAATTTAATTGGGAGGTAAAAATGTGCACCGTTTTACACACAATGTATTGATTACAAACCCCATTTCAAGAGAAGTTGGGACACTGCTGAATATGTGGGACCATTAAGCCCTCAGGCAGTAATGTTTGAGAAAGTCATGATACTGTGAACTTTGCCACATGGGCTTGGGAATACTTTGGAAAATCAATGTCACTTAACACAATCTGACCCTGCATAGGTAAATGTAACCTCAAACTTTATGTCCTCTGGGCATAAAGCCATCTGAGACTGTGAAACATTCTGCAGTCAGACACGTACACATTTTGGTTTGTTTTGGGACAAATGATCAGATTCTACTTGCCAAAGATTAAAAATACCATTCAGACTGTTACCAACAAAAAGTGTAAAAAAAAAAAAACAGCATACGTGTTTGCAAGGGTGTGCATCAGTGTCCATTATGTCAGAGTTCTACATATATGTGGAGGGTTGGTGTTTTGTAGAGACATATGCTGCCATCATGACATCATGTTTTTCCCAGGAATTCAGCAGGACAATTCCAGGCCTCATTCTCCACAAGTTACTACAGTATGGCTTCACAGAGTATGTGTGCTTGACTGGTCTGCTTGCAGTCTAGATCTGTCCCCTTTAAAAAAATGTACGGTGCATCCTAAAGTGGAGAATCATGCAATGGTGACTGCAGACTGTTGAGCAGCTCAAGTCGAAGAATGTGCAAAAGTTCCAATTACAACATTTAACGTCTTCAATTCCCAAATGATTAAAGAGTATAATTAATTAAAAGGAAGTGACTCAATGGTAAATATGCCTCTGTCCTTACGTTTTCATGTGTTGCAGGTATCGGTTTTTTAATTTCTATTTAACAAAATTTAATTGGCCACATAATGTTGTCAAATAAAGTTCCAGTAAATTAGCAAATAATTTTTATTGCACTTTTACAAAATGTCCCAAATTTTCTGAAAATGGTCTGTACATTTTTTTTTTTTTTTTTTTTTTTTTTTTTTTTTTTAATTATTATTTGCGAATACATCAGATTAGTACTTGTTCATTACAAACGTCTGTACAAATGAAAATGTAACTTGAACTTTGTGGCCATAGAAATATATTTTTTTCACTATACAAACTAGGTAACATTTGGTAGAGCAAGATATTCCTGGACCTGGGGAAGAATTAATCATTGAATTGGAAGAAACAAAATAGTTGTAATGAGTAATGGGAGAACTGCTTTTGGTATTATTTTGGGCTATAATAAGGTGAATAACCAGTTATGTCTCTACAGTCTCTAAGTGCTGCCAGTGTTTATAATGTTAATAATTTTGATCTTCTAAAAACAAATTACTTTGACTTCTGTGTCTACTAGGAGAATGCTGTGCGGGAGGCAGCAGAGAATCGGCGTCGGCAACAAAGAGAGAAAGAAGCACTCTGTTTGACCACCAAGCGTCGTACCGTTGCTACCTGCTCCAGCCGTGATTGTGATGCTGATGCTTCAGCCCTGGAGTCGGTACTCACCAGCTTCCTGACTGACCGGCCAACGCGCAGGAAACATCTGTCATCAAAAAGAGAATATCCAAGAGAAACTCACAAGAAGAATCCTCTGGGAGAGAACACGCAGGTGACCTTAGATATACCAGCTGAAACAGAGAATGATTCTGTCATTTCAGATCAAGAACAAGTTGAGGAACAAGACCAGAGTTCTCAAATTAAAGAGGACATACCCAGTGCCTTTGACAACCTGCAGACACCAATTGGCCCAAAGAGAGAACCATGCAGAGATGACGGCGGGACTTTGAAGGCCAGTGGCATCATGGCAAGTCGGCGCAGGAGCAACTTAACACGCAAACATATTATTGGCAGTCTGAATGACCCTGACTCGGAACACCTTAAAACATTGGATTATGGCTCATCTCCTGTTAACAGAGAGATGCAAGAGGTTGGCCTCAACTCACCCTGGACCATCTTCAGCCCCCAAATCTCACCCGGAACCACACCCCGCCGGAGACGCTCCTATACCCCAACCGTCAAGGACGAGGAACTGGAAGATGGTGTCTGGGCGCTACCAGACACACCTGTACGTGGCAAACCTGTACTATCATATGTGTGCAGGTCATACGAACACAGCCTGTCTACCTCTGTACTGACAGAGACAGGGACAGGTACAGGAGCTTCTCACACCTCAGGTGCATCTTTGTTAAGATCTGCCTCCGTGGGGTCAGAAGCCCCAGATGCTGCCCCTGGCTTCCGTTTGGGGGTTCTTTTCAATAGACGAAACTCTCAAGAGCCTCCACTGGCTAAAAGGCAGGAACCTTCAGCCCTGATAACTTTCTTCAGGCGCTTTGGGGACAAAGGCAGGCCTGCTTCTGTAGGACACACTTAGCCAACACTTAAACATTGATGATGTCGACGGGGTGGTTTATACTTCTGTTTTTAGAGCTTTCTCATGAATAAAGTTTTATCTTCTCTTTAACACCGTTGCCCAAGACAAGTGTGCACTTGCTTTGTGACTGCCATGGTGTCATAAATGAATTCTTGTTGCATATTTGTATATTATTTATTTTTGTGTTCATGTTTAAAATATTTTTAGCCTTTTGTCTTTTAGGCAGTGCAGTTTTTTAGCACTTTATTAAATTGTATTTTATGTAATAAAGTGTGGTTTCCCACATTAATTTGTCTTTATATATATTTTTATTTTATTTATTTTTTGCCAATTTTCTCCACTTCCCAATGTGGTAGTAGCCAATTAACCATCCCATTCACTAGGGGGCTCTCCTCATCACTTTGCACTGTCCCTGACTCTAGGAGGGTGAAGACATGCACACGCCTCCTCCGCTGTGATATGACCACCACCTCTTTTCAAGCTACCGCTGATACACCGTCACTGTGGAGCCAACGTGCTCAGAGGAAAGCGCAGGATCCCCAGCTCTAAATGGACCAATCAGTAGATGCCTGAGCCAGCAGACATTGTGATTGTATTAGTGATAGGGAGAGAGCACTGCCAATTTTTGCTCTCTTGGACCCCGGCTGTTGATGGCAAACAGCATGACTGGGATTCGAACTCGCGATCCTCTGATCATCTTAGCCTATTATTTGTCTTAGATTTTGAGGTATATTTTATTTCTCTTGTTAGAGTTTTGATATCGTCAGATCTCTCTCACTTTCACATTAATCACTGTTGCCCAAGACAAGAGTACACTTGTTTTGTGGTGACAGTCATGCTGTCATAAGTGAATCCTAATCACGGTCACATCCCCAATAATACGAGCGTGTGTATATTAATGCAGCCACATTATTTTAGTTTATTTTTATTTTTCACCTCTAAATTATTTCAGTTGATTAAACATTCGTGAAAAAAAAAAAAAACACAAAAATGTGACATTTTATATGGGTGTGTGTACTTTTTATTCACTGTAATATTTAGGGGTGACTATAATATTGACCACAAGTTACTGTATGCATCCTTCTAGGCCAGGAAGGGGTTTTGTGCTCTACACACCCGTACTTGGATGACTCTCTGAGCATGCTTATACATTTGAAGGGGTTATTTTGTTACAGAGTAGCAGAACATCTACTTTGTTGAGGTAACTCGATGTGTGTAATATTATAATTAAAGCTCTGTTGGATTGAGATTTTTCCAGAAAATATGGAAAATTAAATATTGACCACATTACTGAAAATAGTATATCTGAAATGTTGGAGCATTAGTCCTCTGCACAGTTGAGATCACATTTGAAGAATGTGTTTCTCTATTAATATGCAGTACATGTTTAATAATCTGCTCTTTTATTAAAAGGAGTTTCTGCTGAAATAAGACTAGTGTGACATAATTGTGCTCATGTCTGCTTCTCAACGAGGCCTGAATATATCGTCTTATGTATTCCTTTTACATCCATTAATATTTCAGATCTCTCTCCCCCTCCCTTCGCTCCCTGTCTCACTCTCCCTTCCCTCCCTGTCTCACTCTCCCTTCCCTCCTTGTCTCACTCACTCACTCTCTCTGCCCTCCCTCCCTGTCTCACTCACTCTCTCGCTCTCCTTCCTTGTCTCTATCTCTCTTCCCTCCCTGTCTCTCTCTCTGCTTTCTCTCTCTCTCTCTCTCTCTCTCTGCTTTCTCTCTCTCTTTTTTAAAAGTGGGGTTTTAAAGGTTGTATAGTGTAAGAGTGAAATGTAGGTATTAAAGTTAATGTAAAAGTCAAAGTCTCTCTCTTTTTCTCTGTCTCTCTCTCTGCTTTCTCTCCCTCCCTCCACGTCTCTCTCTCTCTCTGTGCTGCTTGAGGTGGAATGTGGGGGCATTTACCCTGTTGCCTAGGAAATGGTGTTGTTTACAGCGTGCTCTCATTTGGTCAGTGTTGCAGTGAAATAATACCCCTGTCCGTACATAGACTCCTCTTTCATGCAGGACCAGTGCTTGTCCAACTCCAGAGAACAGCCACAGGCCCCTTCTGTTCCTCTGATGTGGTTTAGGAGATAAGGATGATGGGTTGTGTTTTAACTTATAGTTGCCCATTTAGATCTAGTACTAGTGCAGTAATTATGCTCTTTTATAGATGAATACATTTCATAGATGGATATTATTGTGATCACATGACCTTTAGAGTTGCAGAAGAGACTGTTGGGTCAGATCACTGAGAACCATGTGTCTGTTATTTTTGACCATATGATGCTTTTATGTAGATGGACTTTGGTCATACTTGTGATCCTAATTTAGTCACAACCAAATCTATTTAGCCAACACAGGAACACTTGTCAAACTGTGTGTGTGTGTGTGTGTGTGTGTGTGTGTGTGTCAGGGGGTGGAGGCAGACATGAGCACAAGAGACACTTGAGCTGGATCGGAGAGGAGTGAACTTGGATCACATATGAAGGTGACTTGGAGGACTTAGAGTGGAGAACTTGTACATAAGCTACCTGCTGTAATCAGAGGTGAGTGAATTTTTCCATTAGTGATGGAAATGATGTGGTGGAGGGTGTTTTTTAATCAAAATATTGCACAATTGTTGCCTGATATTATGGTGGTGGGTGGGGATAAAAACGAAAGAAAAAGCCCTATTTACTTGTTAATAGCCTGAACCAGTCAGGACCTTAAAAAGTGATTAAATTTTATTTCTGAAGCAGCTGAAGTCTTACACCCACAGATAGAAGACAAAATGTCATAGTTTTCTAATAAATACCATTTCTCATTATTTTATGCTTATGTGAAACAATTAATGAGCAATAAATAAGCATTATTTATGCTTAAGTATAGACATTGACATCAATTTAATTTAGTTTGGCCTGCAATCACCACTAATGGTGACTGTTTTATAAGGAGCACATGAGAGAGGTACTTTTTAAATCAAGATGTAATCAATTTACAATGAAAGTCTTGTTTTCATGCCAAGCATAATTTGTACCGGATATCCTCCTCCAGTAGAGGTCGCCACAGAAAAGCACCACACAGAAGAGATGAGTGTGGGGTGTTGTAACATTTACCCATTAGTATTTAATTTACTGATAAATCCTTGTCCTTAGCGTTAATCCGATATTGCGTAGATATCACTTTAAATACAGCTCAGCAACATTTTATTTTTATTTTTCAAGGGCAGATCCTGTCATCATAAGCTTGTCGTAGCTTAGTTTAATACAGGCCAGAATATCCAGTACCCTGTCCACCTTAATAGTATTATTAACAAACATTAGGCAACAGTTAACTTTTAGTGGTGAACAGCATGTGAATCTGAAGTTTTAATGCAGGTAATAACCTTAAACTGTGAAATATTGTGAGGATTCAGAACTGGGTTTAGACAATCAAGTCTATATGAGGGTTGTCACCAGAATGTAACTGCTTCACCATTTAAGATGGAATGGGAAATGCAAATAAATAACTTCAGCTTCATGCAGAAATCAGCAGAAATACATACATTTCCCTTTTCTACATTGCCACCAACAGTCAGTTTTAATCCCTGTTTGAGGAAAAAGCATAAGCTCCAGATATCAAAATGTAGGTGTAAACACTGAAAAAGTGAGTTTTTCATATATCCTCTTTTTCAATCCCAAATAATAAAATGTTGGGACAGTTTGAGAGATGTTTCTTACATTTACTTTGACTTTTTTTCATTGTAGACAGTTTCAACCAAAGATATTTTATGTTTGTCAAATTAATTTCATTTGTTAATTTACATCCATTCCTGCATTTTCTGCCTGCAACACATTCCAAAAAACATTGGGACGGGGGCAGTTTGTCTGATGAAGACAAAAGAATGATAATCTTAACTGATTATGCAGAAGGGCTTTTGGTTTGACATAAAAAAATGACACCAACAACATCCTGCTGTCCACTATAAAGGACTTTCATAAAAAAAGTATTTTAACCCTGTGATTTTTTTTTCATCCAATAGACTTACTTTATCTTGAAATACTGAAATTCTCAAACTTGATTTTTTTTCTGGTTCTCAAGAGGTGACAGTGCATAATAACATTAAATGATTTAAGGAATCTGGAGGAATTTCAGTGCTTACATAACAAGGGTTCAAGTCTAAGCTAAATGATATGGTTGTGTCTGTGCCCTTAGCAAAGGTCACTTAGGCCTTTGAAAAGTACACTAAGATTTTAGGAAAACATATGCTATCTTTTCCAGGAACGTTCATGTATTTTTTAGCAAGACAATGCAAAACCATATGCTGCATACATTACAAAGGAATGGCTGCAGAAGCAGAGGGTACGGGTACTGGACTGGCCTGACTGCAGCCCTGAACTGTCCCCAAAAGAAAATGTGTGGATAATTCTGAAATGAAAAATGTTATTTGACAACCCCCTACTCTACTGCGACTACCCCTACCCTCTACTTAAGGCATGTTTGCAAGAATGGGACAATATAAACACAGCATTGCTTGCTATCTTTAAAATGTCATTGAAGTGTTGTGGCAACATTATAAAATGGTAAATGCTGTACTGTCTTTTTGTGGAATATGTTATAGGCCTGAAATGGATGTATATTAACATAAAAAATTAAATTGGCCAGACAAAACATTAAATATTTTTGGTCCATACGGTCTGTTATAAATAAAATTCAAATTGTGACAATTATTTGTTAATTTTCCATACTGTCTCATCAGCAGTTATATTTCACTTTGCAACATTCATGAAAACTATTTATGTCAAACATTCTGTTTTGCAGAGGTCACCCAAAAACTGCTACATCTCATACCTTGGACGTGGCCCCTGGTGAAATGGTTGGGTAAGTTGGGGCAAGAATTCTACAGAATTCCTTCACTGGGATTTTCTTGTAAAATAATAATACACAGATAATGTACTTTATGCCTTATAACTAGCATGTCAAGATGTAGGCTAATAACTTCTAGTCTGATGAAATCCAAATTATGCTTTTGCTAAAAGAAACTCAACATCTAAATCCTGAATGGAGCCCTAAAAGGGATTAATTAACAGAGACTTCTGTTCCGGATCGTTTTTCCTCAATCATAATCCCCTCCACAGTGTAATTCATGAGCTGACCTACTTGTTTAAATGGGTACTTAACCGGAGGAGGTGAAGTGGAAATTAAATGCAAAGTAATGGAGAATGACGTGGGGGTCATAGTGATTGCACACTACGTCATAGTGGTCAGAGGACAGGTAATTTATGGATTCCCTCTTGCCAGGAGTGTGATGTCTTAAAGTGATGCTGTGAAGTGACATCCTAAAAGTTCTACTTATGAGTTATTAATAAATCTTTGTGTGTAAGTTTGTGTGTGGTATTTTAGTCGACACACTAGCATTCATGATACCAGAACCTGCTGAACTGCACATCCAGAACAGCTGTGGAAAAATATGTAAATATAATTTGAGTGAGCCATTCCTTTGAGTACGTCAGTAAGTTAGATGCATATGTTTGATATGATCATGCAAATAGAGCAAGGCAGGACTGCGCGGACTTTGGTATCAGTGGTATTACTGCTGTGAGTGAACTATGATCCAGAGCTGATTAGCAGAGACTAAGCTTTAAAATGAGCCTTAATCCTGCAAACTCATTCAGAACACAACAGGCTTGTTAAAGCAAGCAAAGCACTAACCTTTACCAATTTCTGTGACCAGCAGAGCTCTTACGTGCTGGAAAAATAAGAGCATTTTGTGATGTGAGGGTGTTAAATGTCATGCAATGTTACTGATGCATCTTGCTGTGTGGTGGTAGCTTGGGCGCCAGACGATTAGTCATACCACTTAACTGCCACAGTTGACTGCAGAAGTTTACATACACCTCATCAAATGACCTGTTTTGTTGAATTGCTAAGAGAAAACACATTAAACACAATACATACATGATACATTTAGATATCACTTTTAATTTAAGTTTATTTGATGAATTTGATATTTTGAAAGTTTTATACCCAATATGTCAATAACAGAGGGAAAGATTTCAGGTGTACGTAAGTCAAAAATGAGTTTAATAATAAACAGAACAAAAGAGAACAGAAACAAATGGAAAAATAAGCTCCAACTCCAGGCACATTTAAGGGAGGTGAGAGGCTCCCAAGAGTCATGTCAGATCATTCGAAACCGTTTACATCAGTGTGGTCTATGTACTAGATAACCTGCAAGGGTACCTGACCACACCATCAGGCACATGTGTCTTGCATGGGCCAGGAAGTTTTTACGCTGGACGAGGGACCAGTTGGCCTCAGTTCTGTTCACTGAAAGTCAATTCACGATGAACAGAAATGATGGCTGCCAACAATGTTGGAGATGTGAAGGAGAGCACTATGGATCAGCCTCTAGATGTCACTAGACGGGCTTTTGTTGGTTGTGGTGTCAGTGTGTATAGTCAATACAGAACTGCCTTAGACTTTGTGAATGGTATAGTGACAAGCCCATACTACTTGAATAACATCATTAATCCAGTCATTATGTCTCTGCATGAACAACAAAGACCTAATTACATCTACATAGACAACAATGCTCCAGCTCATTGAGGTCGCATCATTAAGGAATGGCTGTTGGAGACTGGGGTACCTCAAATGGAGTGACCTGCACTTTCTCCAGACCTAAATACCATAGGAATCCTACGGGATCAGCTGAGTCGCCGTGTAGAGGCTTGTAACTCTGTACCCCAGAACCTCAATGACCTATGGGCCGCCTTTCAAGAAGGGTGGGATGCCATGCCTCAGCAGACAATAAGTTGACTTGTGAACAGCATGAGACGTCATTGTCAAGCTATAATTGATGCTCAAGGGCACATGACACGTTATTGAGACATTTTTTGTTGGGGTTTACGCAATACTGTTGTTGGCTTTTGTTTCAATAAATTGTTATGAGATGAAGAAATCACCACTGTAGCCTGTAGCTACAATTACTGTAGCCTGAACTTGTTATGTTTTCCATAAATTTCACCCGAAAACAAATATTCCTAACTTTGTGAGTAGTGTACATGAACATTCAAGATGACAGACTGGTGCCTTCACCTTCACAAGATTAATCCAGAAAGACAGTACAAGAATAAAGATAAAACAGTGTGCACATAAATATATATACACAATAATAGTTTTCATGAGGCATTTATAACATTAGTGGCTGTTTGAAGGGCAGGGGCGAAAAAATAAAAATGGGATATTTTTCCCACTGGAGGGGCACTTCACAATTAGAGGGGCACCTACCCAGCACTTCATCATGTACCATGTACAATTGTAGGAGAACCCTATACAGCATTGCATTGAATTATCAATCTATTTTGTCTAGAGGGCACACCATCATAATTTATTATAAAAAAAATGGGCCACTGAATATTTTTTTTTTTAATGTGAAGGGCACTTTTTGCTATTGGAGAGGGTATTTTTGTGACATTTTTTCGACCATGGGTGCACAAGGGGTCCCCCTGCCCTCCCAAGTCCACTAGTGTATAACATCATAAATAGTATATACACAGTAAATATTCCAGTGTTAAATCAACACTATTAGAGTTAAATTAACACTGAGAGTGTTACATTTTGACACCCTCAGTGTTAATTTAACTCTAATAGTGTTGATTTAACACTGGCAGATTTACTGTGTAAAATGTGTAGGATACAGTATGTAGAAACTTGAACTGCTGATGTCATTGAGATTTAAGCTTACTATGTCCTGAGAACAGAATGAAGCTCATTTGTAATTTGAGCTTTGTAATGAAACATGCAGTTGAGATGTGTTCTTTAGCTACTGATGATACACAGTGTGCTAAGAAAAGCTTACAGTGATGATTAACTTATAAAGTGTCATTTCTGTCACCCCAAAGTGTCATAAACAAGTGCCAAAAGAAAATGGCAGCTTTAGTGTAATGTACAGTCTTATGTTTTGTTTGTAGTGTGTTAGGGGGGGCTGTAAGATCTGGCTGTAGGCGATAACCCTGGGAAAATGCAGCGTCACACTGCTCCTGTGATTGCACTATTACCCATAGGGCTTCAGGAGAGGAGTGGATTACAATCTCTCTCTCTCTACTCTCTCTCTCTCTCTCTCTCATTCACTGTCTCCTCTGAATGAAAGGAAACCTTTATAGAGACCTTATAATAACATGTTCGAAGAGGCTTCCATCATATATGATGCTGCTTCAGCCTAATAAGAGAAGGAAGTGGGAGAGTGACATAGATGGGTAGAGAGAGAGCGGGGGGGATTGAGGGAAGGGAGGGGTAAAGGGGCATGCAGCCATCTGGGCTCTGCTGCACTGGATGCAGTCTCCATGGCAACATGGCTTACTCCTACAATCAAATCTAAGCCTTAAGCCTGAGCCCCGCCCCCTGCCCTCATCTGCACATGATATTTCTTTTCACTGGCTGATCCTCACGCTTTCCCTGCCCCATTGCAGCCCCACCCCCAAACCCAAACCTTGGCTGAAGCCTACCCCTGCTACAACCAGCTGTTCTTTCAGCCCAAACTCTGTGTGGCATGAATTGAATGGCTGTTGATGCTTGTCTTGAGGCCTGCAAGCTGAATGGGCCAAATGCACTTGGATCTTTCCACTCTGCTAGATAACAGGGATATTTTTAGCTCGTCTTGAAAGCCTAGTGTGTTTATAATGACCCTTCGCCTGGCCTTTCCAAGCTGCTGTTTGAATACTCTTAAGCTGACTGTTTAGTCAAGAGAGGTGCAATGATATCAGAATATTATCAGTATGAGAAGATAACTTAGTTACAGTATTGACATCATAACACAATTTGGCAGATTATTTTAGGCATTTATTGGCAACTTATATACCAGAATTCTTCAGTTTCATCCATTTGACTGCATCTGTAAGCTTCTATAAATATGTTTTTCTGTTATACTAAGTTGGTTGGATGTAGCTGATATTTCTACACTCTATACATATATTTCAGCAATGACTTCAGCATATGTATATAAAAATATTGGGATTCTACAATCGCCCAGAATTTCAACAGAAGTGCTTCCCACGGCTGTGCAGTCTCTGGAATTTTAACTTTTACAGACCAATATGGGAGTCATGGGCAGATGCATAAATGCAGCAGAACCCTATCAACACAAAATATGTCCATATAAAATGTAGAAATTGGGACTTAATCTACACAGATTGTCTAGTTTTGCAGTCTATAAAGAACTACAGAAAACATCATCGTCTTTGTTTGAAGAGGCAAATCTTTTTTTTTTTTTTTTTTCCCAGCTCTTTCGTCCTTGTTCCACTGAACATCAGTCTGTCCTATTTCCTGACTACTGAATCCATTTTTGTTAACAGTTGATCAAAGTAGGCAAAAACTGTCCTGCACTTCAACATTTTCTCCATCAACAGTCAAGTTAGTGGTCTTTCCTGCTGTTTTTTCTTGCCAACTCAAGACTTCATTACTGCAACTTGCTCCTAGCTGGTCTTCCTATGCGAGCCATCAGGCCCCTGCTGCTGATCCAGAATGCAGCTGCTCAGCTGGTCTTCAATCAGCCCAAATTCTAAGAGTGTCTGAACTGAAGAATAGTTTGGACTCTAACCTGTCTGTACTAGCTGAGATAATCCTCTTAATGGAAAAAAGTGCTTTTGTACGTCGCTATGGATAAGAACATCTGCCAAATGCCGTAAACGTTCTGATTTCTGATTTTCTGCTCTGAGTCTTGCATCATATAGATATAGAAGGGTATTGATGTTTCTTCCACTAATCTTAGATTCTTTGCATCTTTTTTCAGTCCTGGTTCTCTCATTATATGTTAAGCATATGTCTTGAAGAGGTATGGTTAGGTCAGCCTGGTCTAACTTTATTGTGAAATTAGTCAATTTGTCAGTTTTCTGTCACATCTGTGCTGTGTTCCATTCCATAATTTTGTGAAAACAACAGTGTTGAAGACATTGCAGCACTTAATGAAGCATATGTTGATTTCCTTTTTGAATTCCTTGGTCTTTTCCAAAATCCAGCATGCATTTGTGAAAGTCAAACGAGTGTCACCCTAAACGTTTTGCTCTTCTGGAGTGCTAATAATCTAATCACTTTGAAATATCAGAACATTGGTCTGATGCTGATAGCTATCTGCTGGCTCTGGATTGGACATGCTTGTCATATCAGGCCTTAATACTCTTTGGTCATTTGTTCATGAATTCCATGACTCTTAAGGGCTCGCCCAATCAATACCATCTTTCTTCATTTCTATCTTTTCCTCCCACCCTTCCAGATCTGTTCTTCCAAGTCTAGCCATGCATGCTAATAAGGTATCCATCTTCTCAGCCCTGATAAAAACAAAAGCCTCTTTCACAATGTAGCTCACATGATCACAGTGTAGATGCCATCAGCCTTCAACATACAAGAGGAACCATTGATTTATCGGCCGAGCTGCTTTTGCAAAGACATCTTTATCTAATCTCCACTGTAAGCGCTAATCTCTTGTAGAGGGTCTAGCAAGATACAGAGGCAGTGACGAGCCTTTTCTGGACTGTATGATGCCCCCCTTCATTTCCTTATCTTTTATTTTGCATGGAAGTGATTGTGTTTGAGGACCAAGTTGGAGGAGGCCAGAGAGATAGATAGAGAGAGAGAGAGAGGGAGAGAGAGAGAGAGAGAGGGGGGGAGGGCCCATCCTCTCTGAAAATTTCTGCATTGTAGAGGAATCTCTCTTTCTCTATCTCTCTCGCTCTCATATTCATTCATTGGCTGTCCACACCCCCTCCTCTCCTCTGAGCCAATATGCTCCCACCATCTCCAGCCTCCCTCCCTCTGTCTCTCACACACTCTCTCCCTGGCTTGCTCACACCCTGCTGCTTGCTTGCCTCTTGGCTCCTCTGCTTTCTGCCTTTTCTCTCTCCTCTTTTTTGTTCTCTTGTTTTGTTCAGCTTTTTGAATCCTGTCTGAACTGTGGATGTGTAAAGATGGGCAGGTTTGTCTCTGGAAGGCTACGCTGATGCTGCACTGACTGAGCCCCGTCTTCTTTTCCCCCTCCTCCCTCTCTGTCTCTTTCTGCGAAAGCTCACGTGAGTACTGCACTGGGGAGCTCCCCCACGTTCTGTTTTTTCATCCTGTGTTGTGTTACCATTCAATTAGCCATATCAGCTATGTCTCCTGTATCTCACTCTCTCTCTCTCACTCTCTATCTTTCTTTCTGTTTCTTCCTCTCTGTCCATGTGTGCTGTGTATTGGATTAATATGATCCATTTATTTCAATGTCTGGCCATACAGTTAGCAGTGCTTCCAGCATCCAGTGACTACCCTGCCTTTCCCTGCTTATGTAAAACAACACAGGGAGGTGTGTGTGTGTGTGTGTGTGTGTGTGTGTGTGTGTGTGTGTGTGTGTGTGTGTGTGTGTGTGTGTGTGTGTGTGTGTGTGTGTGTGTGTGGTGCAGTATTCCTCCCATTCTCCACCTGTAAACACAGTGCTCTCTTCTGGCCGCTGCTCTGATCACATACTGTGTGTGTGTGTCCGTGTGTGTCCATAGTAAAAGCCTATGAATGCTGCCATGTCATCACTCTGAAACTGGTCACATATTGACAGAACATTCGTCTCTTTAAAGACGTAGAATGCTGAATAGTTCACTATCTAATGCTTTGCACTGCATGCATTTTTAGGTCATCTGCATTGAAACAGTTATTGATTATAACAGTGGATGTACCTGTAAGCATTTTACAGCCATGTATGGCCTCATATTTCTCTTTTTGTGGACCAAATGGCTTTATGCAGAAGTGGGAGCATGTTGCTGGTTCTCATTGAGAAATGTGCTGCTTTCATCCTAAATTCAACTTTTACTGGAAAAATTGAGAGTGTAAATACAACATTTTGCTTACCGAGTTTAAGATTAGGCTTAGACTCATGTTTAATTGTTGTATTTCTCAACTACAAGTTACATCATAGAATAGCATCACAGTCATATGTATTGTGGGGACTGGGAACTTTTGGAAGCCCGTGTGATCACATGGCTGGTTTTGCTTAGAAAATGCAAGAGTGGATTGACCATTTCAGTTTTCTATACCAGCTATACACACTTTCCAGTACTTGTCAAGAATATTAAAGCACTCACATGTAATGTATACATCACACTTCTCTAGTCTTTAGAGTTGTGTGATACATTTTCAAGCATTTTAGTGGATTGTAATGGAATGATGCTTATGTTAGATGTATAAATGTATAAGCCCAGACAACTCTTTACGGGAAAATGTCTGTCTTGACAGAAAACTGGTTCATCTTTAATGATAAATGAGAAAATAGGATGGGAAATTTCTAGTTATTTTTTTTATTTATTTTTTTTTTATTTAATTTTTTAACCTGGTATCTGATGGGACACAGCAGACACATCATTCAGACAATAAAACAATAAAATGTGGTGAATTTATTTAGGTTCTGTAAATTTACTGGTATCAATGAAAATCTTGTTCATTGATAAATTTTGATATTTTATTCTTATAATACATGTAACATGGACCCTTCTGTACAGTATTGGATTTAATTTTTTGACAATATTCAATTTTAATGGCTGACATTATATTTATATTATCTTTTATATATAATTATATAATTTTTTGGCAAACCGTGAAAGGTCTAAAAATTAAATGGTGAGTTTGGATGAGTGGGTCTGGATTTCCAAGGCTTTCCAAAACCCAACACCCCTGGTTTCTTTTCTGGCTGTGTAGCCTCTATGTATGTTAGTAGAGGGATATGGGACAAATAAAAATAAGAGGAACGTGAGAGTTGGAATCCAGCTGCTGTGGACATGCCAGTGAGTGAATGCTACTTATCCTTGACCATATAAGACTTAGAAAAACAATCAGACCAGAGTACACAGTCATATCAGAATATTATTGTTTGAAATTAACTTTGCCCAGGGTGTTCCAGATGCCATGTGGCAGGGTTTTCTGTAAGTATAAATAAGCGAACACACCAGTCCGTTGTAGCAGAGTGCAAAAAAGAGATGCTCTTTACCCATCGTAGTGAAGGTGTGCTGAGAATGGAGTTCTCGTACATTGAGAGCCTCCCAAAGGAATAACGGCCCCACAGGTCATTGGTGCCAGAGAGTAACAACATTATCTATGAAGATATTTGAATGGTGCACTAATGTGCACAATATCACACCCCCACCTCTGCCTCCTCCCAGCCCTGCCTTTTGCTAGTTTGTATACGTCTTCCCATGTCCATGTGCGCTGTTTTCTGTCAGATAATGTTCTGCACCTGTCTCATTTAATTTTGCAGCCCTGGTTGTGCCTTTCCCAGTGTGATTATGTGTTCTATTTAAGCTTCCTTATATTTCTAGTCCTTGTTGGTCATTAAATGTATCAGCGTTTGTGTGTATTGTTATCTGGTGTTTTATTTATTGATAAAAGTTTACGTATTGGATTACCACCAATGCAAACATTATAAGTACAGGTAGTGTGCTGTGTAACGTTTTTATGTAATGTACTTTGCACTCCAGTGTGAAACCTACCTTGCCTTGGACATAGCAGTGTTGCTGGTCTTTTAAAACCATGTCTACAATACCTGAATTCATCTACTTTGTTGGTTGAACAGTTTGTTAATTGTCCAATAGCAATTAATTTGTCAGTTCAGTTTCTGATCATAGGACGACTGCTGGCTGGATATTTTTGAATAATGAACTATACTCAACCTAACAGTGTTTTTCATTAAGAATATAATATTTTTGCACAACATCCAATATTTGATGGATGTTTTACTCATTTGTTCAGCAAATTAAATCCCAATAAGTTGTTTTGTTAACCACCATGTTGGAGATATTTCAGTTAATCTGCTTGCAGATGTGTCTTCTACTATGCATAAGAACTGTATACATACACACACCACTGATTGAGGTAAACACACTGTTCAGCAGACAGATGGGCTAGAGTTAGCAGATCTTGTAAACCTGTTGGTAAACTGCTGTAAAGCTGTAGGTGTAGCCAATAAAATGGCCAAATACTGTAGATATAAGATGTGTGTACAGATTCCAGATATTAGTGCTTCTGTGTCTTGGAGGCTGGTGATACTTCTTTTACCACATGGTCTACACAGTGTGTGAGAGAAGATAAGTGTGTCCTTGTCAATAGAGCTGAAACAGACTCTTGTCCTCATGGTCATTTTGATTTGTTGACCCTGTGTGGTCTTCTGCTAAGCTGGAGATTGATTATAAAAGCACACATTAAGGCCACTGGTCTTCATGGTTTGACCTCCCTGCTGTGTGTGAGAAGGTTTTCTGTGTCCGTTGTCTGAAAAGAGATAGTCAGTCATGCTCTGTGCTTACCTTCGCTGCCTGGAAGCCTCAGTATCATACCACGATGCACTGATAAGGAATGTCTGGACCAATAAAGTTGATGAACAGCTCTTTGTGGCTAGTGCCAATACAAATAACAAGAACTTTTTTTGCATTTGGAAACAACCTTGCTTTTATTTCCTATGCAGTAATAGCAGAATATTATAGCCAGCTCATTGTATCTACACTCATTGTCCATTATATCAGCAAGACTGACCATATAGGTGCACTTTGTAGTTCTACAATTACAGACTGTGGTCCATCTGTTTCTCTGTATACTTTTTATTAGCCTCCTTTTCTTTTATTATTATTATTATTATTATTATTATTATTATTTTCTCCTATTACTTTTATTAGCATCCTGTTCTTCAGTGGTCAGAACCCCCACAGAGCAGATATTTGTTTAGGTGGTGGATCATTCTCAGCACTGCAGTGTCACTGATGTGGTGGTATGAGTGGATGAGACACAGCAGAGCTTCTGGAGATTTTGAAGACTATGTTAGCTCACTGTCCACTCTTTTAGACATACTTACCTTATTGGTCCTTGGCTCTGCTGTGCCTGATTCACTCATACCAGCACAAGACACACTGAAACCCCACCACCACGTCAGTGTCACTGCACTGCTGAGAATGATCCTCTGTCCAAGTAATCCCTTGATGAACAGGATGAAAGGAGGCTAACAAAGTATTCTGAGAAACAGATATACTACGCTCTGTAATTTCAGAACTACACCATGCACCTATATGGTCAGTGGAGCTGATAAAATGAGTGATTGTAGATATCAGGAGGTGTGTATAGATGTAACCATGGACATATTTATGTCATCACCACATAAGAGAACATTTAATGATATAATGCTGTTACATTTTTCACAGACACTGTCTATAACACACTCCAGAGCTTGACTCATTGTTTTCATGGTGTGAGTAACTACTTGCAAAAACATGTTTCCCAACAGACAAAACTCTGTGCAAGGCTGCATGTGAAAGAGTGGGATGGCAGGTTATCAGTTATAATTATGGGCTGTAGTTTTAAATATTAATTAATACACAAGTCAAAAGCACTCGGGTTGTATTTATTTAAATCAGTTTTCAGAAAAGACAAAAACATGATTTTTTACATAATCTCCCTGCTTCTCAATTCACTTCATCCATCTATAAACAAGCTTTCATATTCCCTTATTTAAAATGTTTTGGCTGAGCTGTAAACCACGAATCTCTATCTTATATGACTTCTTTCAGGGGACCAAACAGGTGATAGTCTAATGGAGCAAGATCACCTAAAAAAGGTTTTGGAGAGTGTCAACAGTATGAGCAGTGGTGTGCGGAAGTGCTCAATGTGCTTGGATAGCAGTCCTCTCCATTTTTTGCCAATTTTACCCCCTTCCCAGTGTAGTAGTAGCCAATTAGCCCATCCCCTCTGTTAGGACTCTCCCCATCACTTTTGCAATGTCCCTGACTCTAGGAGGGGCACAAGCCTCTCCTCCGTTGCATGTGATGCCAAATACCATCACTGGGGAGCCAATGAGCTTGGTGGAAAGCACAGTGTTCCCAGTTCCAAATGGACCAATCAGTAGATGCCTGAGCTAGCGGACATTGCAATGTGTGAGTGATAAGGAGAGAGAGCACGGCCAATTTTTGCTCTCTTGGGCCCCGGCTGTTGATGGCAAACAGCATGACCGGGATATGAACTTGCGATCCTTTGATCATAGTGCCAGCGTCTTAGCCTGCTGAGCCACTCAGGGCCCCTTGTCCTCTCCATTTTGACTAAATTTTAGAAAAAGAGAAATTTTAATATAACTAAAGTGTGGATAATTTTTGACTTGCCTTATACCTGTATTTACTATATTTGCTGGTCGTGCCTTTGAGGTTAATGCTCTAAAACTATGGAACGCACTACCCAGCTTTTTATGATTCACAGCTTTTTATGATTCACAGATTCTCTGGATTAAAAAAAAAAAAACAACTGAAGACAACTGGAGGCATTTGACTGATGTTTATGGCACAGGGGTTTGTTATTGTTTATTTTACTAGATGTTTTTTGGGCGGCACGGTGGCTTAGTGGTTAGCACTTTTGCCTCTCAGCACTGAGGTCTTGGGTTCGAGACCCCATCTGAGCGGAGTTTCCATGTTCTCCCCGTGTCTGCGTGGGTTTCCTCCGGGGACTCCAGTTTCCTCCCACAGTCCAAAAACATGGAGATCAGATGGATTGGATACTCTAAAATTACCCTGGTGTGTATGAATGAATGTATGTATGTATGTATGTATGGCCAGATATGGTTGGCACTCTGTCCTGGGTGATCCCCCCTAGTGCTTGATTCAGTCCTCCAGGTGGACGGTCGCTTCCGGTTGAGAGTACGCTGTGCGTGACTGGCTGCTGCTTCTCACCAGAGTGTGTGTATATGAAGTGTGTTGATTGTAAAGCGACCTTGGGTGTCTAGAAAGGCTCTAAATAAGTATAATGTGTGTGTATGTATGTATGTATGTATTGTAAACATGTAAACATGTTTTGTATGTCTATATG
>BRDA01011986.1:165972-184588 GCA_036984385.1 Crenuchus spilurus
GGGTTGAACAGGGGTCCACGGTACCCATCCCGACCGGTGGTGAAGTCCGTGTACAAGTGTCGGATCTCACACACTCTAGGCTGTGAACATGTGCCTGAAGTGGTGGCCAGCCCTACCCATGGCACCTGGGGACAAGTTGGGGGTTAGGTTAGTAGGGGCAGCATGGTGGCTTAGTGGTTAGCACGTTCGCCTCTCAGTGCTGAGGTCTTGGATTCAAGTCACCATCTGAGCGGAGTTTCCATGTTCTCCCCGTGTCTGCGTGGGTTTCCTCCGGGGACTCCAGTTTCCTCCCACAGTCCAAAAACATGGAGATCAGATGGATTGGATACTCTAAAATTACCCTGGTGTGTATGAATGAATGTATGTATGTATGTATGTATGGCCAGATATGGTTGGCACTCTGTCCTGGGTGATCCCCCCTAGTGCTTGATTCAGTCCTCCAGGTGGACGGTCGCTTCCGGTTGAGAGTACGCTGTGCGTGACTGGCTGCTGCTTCTCACCAGAGTGTGTGTATATGAAGTGTGTTGATTGTAAAGCGACCTTGGGTGTCTAGAAAGGCTCTAAATAAGTATAATGTGTATGTATGAATGTATGTATGTATGTTTTATTGTCTTTTTGGCTGTTTTGTATGTCTATATGTGTATTTTATTATTTAGATAAAACACTTTGTGATCCATATCTGTGGAAAATGTTATTTAAATAAATATTAATACATTTTACATACTATATATCTATTATATCAATATACCATATATCAGCTGCCAATACATCACATAAGCCAAGTTTCATGGTTTTCAAGTATGTATTTTAGTCTGATGGACTGATTTGAGGAGGTAAATGTCTGAACCTGCCACAGCTGTAGACTGATATCTTCGGCACTCCAGGGAAGTAATTCATGAGGGGGGGCGGTCATCCGCACCTGCAAATTCTTTTAGAGAATTAGACTTTCAGTGGCAGGGTGGAGTAAGTATGTCGTTTCCTGAGGCCTTATATGTCAGTTATAAGACCAAACACATTTTATCCTCAAAGCTAGCGGGATAAGTGGAAAGGATTACAGCAGGTTACTACATATGCAGGTTAAAGGTAATCTTTCTGATATACACGATATTCCAAATTCTTGACTCTCATGCTCATAACAAATAAATAACTCATATCTTCTAAGTTCATTACTTTGTTGATGTACAGTGTTATAGAGTAGACTGTACTGCACCAATTGTATTGGCGATTCTGTAGCCCAGTTTCTAGTCATAAAACCACTCTTGGCTGGATGTTTTTGGCTGTTGGACCTTTCTAAACCAAGCACTGATGTCACTGACATGTAAAAATGTAAAAAAGATGCCACTTTCCTTATCACTGTCAAGTTGCTGTGCAGAGAATTGTCTACCATGCAAATAATATCTGGTCAGCAGTGATCCTATGGTCAGAAACTTACCAGTGGCAAATGGGATAGAAGGTGGCCAACAAAATTGTCTATGAAGATGGGCTATAGTCTGTAATAGTGTGGTTCTATATACTAAGTCTATGAAGAATTATGTCAATGTGACCAGAGAATGGAGCTACAAAACAGATTCAATGTAGATACTCCAGTAAATAACATTCAGTTGTCAAATATAAGTTCTAAAGTGTGTGTGTATGTGTGTGTGTTAGAGTGTGAGAAAATTTGTATAATATTTTAAGTTTATTAACTGCTGATAAAATGTAAAAAAGGTCAATAGTGGGCGGCACGGTGGCTTGGTAGTTAGCACGTTTATTTCTCAGCACTAAGGTCTTGGGTTGGAGATGCCATCTGGGTGGAGTTTCCATGTTCTCCTTGTGTCTGTGTGGGTTTACTCCGAGGTCTCTAGTTTCCTCTCACAGTCCAAAAACATGGAAGTCAGGTGAATTGGTAATTCCAAATTGCCCTGGTGTGTGTGCCCAATTATGGATTGGCATCCTGTCCCAGGTTTAACTAAGACAGTGAAATTCCCTGCTCTATGCCCAGTTAAGGGGTAGGGGACTCACCGTGTGACCCTTACCAGGATTAAGCAGAAGATATTGGATTGATGGATGGAAAAGCAATACTTTGTCAGAGCTAGTTTTAGCAGAAATATTTCTTCATGTCATTTAGCACTGCAAGTCTAAATCAGCACAGGTTTTTCCTGAAGCATGTAGTTTCTGACTCTGTATCATGTACTGTTCTGTATAAATGTATAAATGCTTGGACAAAAATGTTTAATCTGCCTCCCCATTTTGTTATTCCTGTCTTAGAACAAATTAGATGAATGTCCTTGTGCATGGTCAAGCATGTATTGCATGCAAAAAAGAATATTAGAGAGTGCCTCAGCCAACTGGCATTCTAATGCTCCCTCTCCTGAGGTCAGGCAATGTGTTCTGCTGAGTTGGGGGGAGGTTTGTTGACTCAGGCTTCTGCTCTTTAGAATTATGCATTTGTGCTGTTTTACCTGCCATGCTACAAAGGGTGCAATGCAAATGAGTCTTTCCAAGGCTGTTTGCACACTCTGTTGACAGACCCTAATTGATTATGAGTGGGAGGCCTTTGTACTGAGGGCTAGAGATGTGCAATTAATATAAGAACAGGGAAGCTCCAAGTACTGCAATATAGGCATTAGAGAGAAAGCATTACTTAAGGTTGTTCAACGATGTGTCCAATGACCAGGCTGTTCTCCATGGCAAATTGACTTTATCATTAAATCACTATAAAATCCTTAGTGATACAGTACGCCATCTAAATTTCTGCAAGGAACAGAAATGTTCCCAAAGCCCTGTGTTCATCAGCAGCTAAGAAACAAGACCCTGGAACTTAGAACACTTGGAAATGCACTGTCATATAAAATTTTATGACCACCTACCTAATAGTGGGAATAACCACCCTTGGCTTGGATGTCACTAGTGAGACGTCATGGCATGGACTGTACTAGGTGATGGAAATTATCCAGAAGAACTTGTGCCCATTCCACTGTGATGTGTCAATTGCATTGTCATTGTTCCCCCATGGAGCCCCACTGTTATGCTCTTGGGAGGCATTCAAGTCCATTATTGTTATACCACCACTACACCACTTTGAAAGTGCTCACTGCTTTTTGTTCTGTACTATTTTGGTTCGTGCTGGACTGTTTTTGCTGCAGCACTGTTTTCATGCTCAACCAGAGACTTGCCTGCTCAATCACATATCACACTAATACACTGACACAACTGACATTTTGTGAAATTAAACTGAAAATAATCTTTATTTGATCACAGTAAACAGAAAACTTTGTACAATTGTACAAATATATTCTACAGTAGTGCAATACAATGTTCAACTCTGATAAGCTTGACAGACTTGGCCATAATACCTTTTCTTTGCAGTCCTGTGCAAATTTCTTTTAATGGAACATGCATGTCTGATAGCTTCATTTCTAAAGAGAATGCAAATTTGAGGGGCAGCTAAATTGAATGCAACACCTGGTCAGCATTCTTGTCTCCAGCACTTTTCAAAGCAAAGTTATGGCCATGGGCCAAAAGCTACATTCAGATCTTAATTAAGGTCACTGAGACTAGAAAGCCTGGCATAGGATACAGTATGTGTTACTGTAAACTATAATAAAGCTTCACCTGTGTGAATATATATTTACAGAACATTTTCAGGTGACTGTTGAGTTCTAGTGTTAGCAATGTTTCCTTTGTAGCTGTAGTTAATGGATCAAAATTTGTACACATTTGATTAACCAGCATTGTGTTTTCTGCATGCACACATCACACATTTGACTCAAACTGTATTGAGAGCTGTTGAGCAATGTCAAACAGACGTTTCTGACATTGTGTGTTCTATAGAAATGGAACAACGTGCATCACATAGGTAAGAATTTTGATTCTTGAAGTTTGTAATAGATTACCAGTGTGTGCTACAGTGTTGGAAACCACATAAACAAGTCCCTTTGAAAGGACCTGACACATTTTGATGCAAGTGTGTGATGATTTAGATATGCGGTTTGCTGCAGTTGGTGGGTATGATCCATTATTTGTTGGCTTCATTAGCCTCAAAGCGTGTATGCCAAACATGCCATAACTGATCCACTACATTTCAAATGAGAGGAAAAATGTGTACATTTGATTGTTTTTACTTTTTGTGATGTTGTCCCTTTTAAGAACATAAAAACCTGTGCTTTCAACATTTCCCTCCTCTCTCTCTCTTATGTGTTTGCAGAATAATAATGCACTTCTCACTGCCCCAGGCACATGTGTCACAGCTCTCCATTAGCTGAAGCTGCTGACCCTCGGGGCCCTTTAGTTCTTCCTCTGTTTCTCTTACCTGCTCGTGGAACAAAAAAAAATGTTCCGCCCGCCTGGCCCTGAACTTCAGAATGAGGACAGCCATGCATAATTCATGTTTCTAAACGGGTAAACATGGCTGAATGCAAGCAAGTTTGCACCAATGCACCAGCATCTGGCTCACCATCTGCAGAGTAACTCAACACAGCCATCACTGAAAAGGCCCACTGCACACATGCATTACTATATGGGAAAAATGTACACACATTCTGTTTATACAGAGTCTGAAACCCAATTGGCTCAGTAAGGTTCTAGTACATTGTAAAATATTTGATGTAGAGACATATATAGGTATCAGCTGAATTGACCAGAGCATGCTGCATCCACAAATGCATTTTGTCTAGCAACTGTCTGAGGGTGGGCAAGCTTTACAGAATGTTAGCAAAAAATCTCATTCAGGCTAACAAGTAAACAGAATTGACATGATGCCACATGTTTAGACACTCCATGGACATATTTTACAAAGCAAGACCTCTTGATTTAGCCAGATAACTCAAAAACAAACCTCAAAGTTTACTCAACGTTGGCTTAAGCTTAAGCTTTTATGTCATATAAGGATCACCAATGAGCAAATACTGACCAAAAGTTGGTTATTCCCACACACACACACATACATACATACATACATACAGTATATACAGTATGTGTGTGTGTATTGTATTGTGTGTGTATGTATATGTATATATATGTATATATGTGTATATATGTATATATATGTATATATATGTGTATATATGTATATATATGTATATATATGTGTATATATATGTATATATATGTGTATATATATGTGTATATATATATGTATATATATATGTATATATATATGTATATATATATATGTATGTATATATGTATGTATATATGTATGTATATATGTATGTATGTATATATGTATGTATGTATATATATATGTATGTATATATGTATGTATATATGTATGTATATATATATATATGTGTATATATATATGTATATATATATATGTGTATATATATATATGTGTATATATATATATGTGTATATATATATGTGTATGTGTATGTGTATGTGTATGTGTATGTGTATGTGTATGTGTATGTGTATGTGTATATATATATATATATATATATTTGTTTTTTGTGTCTAGTATTTCTTGATACAAGGCACCTGGTGTCGACCAAAGGAGGAAGAACTCCCCTCAAAGTTTATTCTCTTGTTTTTTGCTTTGTCTTGTTGCTGTAGCCTCTGGATGGCTTGTGGGGAGCTTGGATCCAGATTCAGTGACAGCAGTTATTAATAAATTAAATGTATTTTATCATATTGTATTTTCCCCATTTTGTACATGCAGTAATAGTTCCATTGAGATAGCACATAACACTGAGTTTGGAAATAAGTCTTTCACAAGCTTTCATGATGAATCAGAAGCTGACACATTTTTAATTGGAGTTAGCATCATTTTCAACCATCAGTCAATCAAAATGTATTTATATAGCACTTTTTACAATGGCAGTCACAAAGCAGGTTTACATAATTAGCATCAGACAATTTTAATCAAAACGTGAGCAAGCCAAAGGCAATAGTGGCAAGGAAAAATTCCCTCGGGGCTGGAGGAAGAAACCTTGGGAGGATCCAAGACTCTTAAAGGGGATTGATCCTCCTCTGATCAGAATACGGGGCGGCACGGTGGCTTAGTGCTTAGCACGTTTGCCTCTCAGCGCTGAGGTCTTGGGTTCGAGTCCACATCTGAGCGGAGTTTCCATGTTCTCCCCGTGTCTGCGTGGGTTTCCTCCGGGGACTCCGGTTTCCTCCCACAGTCCAAAAACATGGAGGTCAGGTGGATTGGGTACTCTAAATTGTCCGTAAGTGTGTGTGTGTGTGTGTGCATGCATATGTGTACACCCAGTGATGGATTGGCGCCCTGTCCTGGGCTTGGTTGAATAGTGCCCTGCCCTGCGCCCAGTGAAGGGGTAGGGGACTAACCGCGACCCTGGTAAGGATTAAGCGGGTGTGATAATGAATGAATGGATGAATGATCAGAATACTAATACATCCTCAGTTAAGTGTGACATTGTGTTATAGTGTAAAACAATAGTGATATTAATAAAAGTGATATTTGCATCCATCTGGAATAAAAGTGAATCAGCCTGATTATTGCTGGCAGGAGTCCATTTCTACTTCAGTGCAATTTTCAGCTTTGTATGCATATGTTACAATTCAGGCTGACCAATCAGATCTCTTTTGCTAGATACAGCGTAACAAAATGTGCATCATGAAAAATGCAACAAACAGAAGAACCACAGTGTGTGCAGCTTTTAGCTCTCGTCACTCAAGGAATTCATGTCATTTTCCTGTGTTCTTGCCACAAAAAGCCCACATCAGATTAGATTTGAAGGCTCTTTTTGGTTACAGATGCCACCCTGTTTGTTCAATGAACCCTACTTAGTGTGACTTGATCTTAAGGGATGCAGATAGGCATAATGGGAATCAAAGCCTTATATTGAATCAGACTTTCATGGGACACATGTGCTTCAAAAGTGAAGAGTCTTAGAACTGATGTGTATGTTTTATTGCCTGTGGTGGTGTGCTCCCCTCCCCTCTCCTCACACACAGAGTTATTTAAAGGATCAGATTATTTCTGGCCCATCTCATTTACCCTGCAACACACGCGCTTCCTCCAGGAATATTCCCGCAGTAGAGAGAGAGAGAGAGCTTGAAGAAGGAAGAAGAGACACGCGGATATGCCACGCTGTGCATGGACCACTGTCAGAACCAGGCCCAATTAGAAGCTAGGCTCACACACATGCGCAGCCATACACACACACATAGCTCGTGCCTGTGCATCAGCGTCAGGCCACGTGCACTTGGCCTCTCTGCAGGCAACATGAGCTGAGTCAAAGGTCTCGCCATCATCTCTGACTGCCTGCACTGATTACTTAACTACTGATGCCAAAAAGCAATGACAAGTGTCATTACTCAATATACTTCTGCTCATAATAGAGTGCCATAGGCATTTGTACTCTGTTCAATTCAAGTATGCTATTGTTGCAAAGCTGCCCTACAGAAATCTGGGTCTAGACAACATCAGAAGAACTCTCTAAGGGAGATTTGGTCAAGTGTCAAAGCTGTTTTCAAGCCCAGAACTCATCTCTGCTCCTCTTGAAATTGGCCTTCTGAAAGCTTCAAGCAATCACTGTTGTGTCTGCTGCACATGTGGAAATTGTGCACTCCTGGAACCACACATAGGTTTGCATTAAGGATTGATTTTGTAATGTAACTGCATTTGATTTTTCACATCATTTCCTTTTCCCTAGTAATTCCCTGTATCCAAAACACACTGTTCTTCTCCACTTGACTGTCTGTATCAGAGGATAATAATAAAAAGCATCAACTGGATGAACCTAGTTCATTTAGCAAAAAAAGTGTATGGAATTGTACAGTTGATCAATTGTTTGGAAGGAATTGTTCTGTGTTAAAGCCCCTCCCGCTAAATGAGTCCAGAATCTGTCCTAGGTGCAGGCTTAAGTTTTCCAGACAAGTGTGAAAACGCCCAAGGAGCATGAGCAAGTAACATAAAACCAATGGCCCACATTTATCAAGGATTGCAGAGCAAGAATGCTGATCTAGAATCAGGTCTCATGTCGTTCCAGGCAGTGTTACATAAAAGGCATGAGCTGATCAGATCAGTATTATTATCCAAAGGGGATTGATATGGACTGTTGAGAGGAGCAAGAACAAGACACATGTTCTCCTTTGGGCCATAACAGATAGAGTTGTGATACAAACAAGACAAGCTTAGAAGATAGACTGGCAACCTGATCACACACTGGAAAGATTCATGAGATAACCATTGACCGGTGATGAAAGCTTTTCAGAAGAAAAGATCTGGTAGCCTAATGATTGTCTTAGGAATAATTAGAGCTGGATTACCTTAACCAGAGAAAGTTATGTAATGCCTTGTGAGGTGTTGACAGCCTAATTTGTATGGGACAAAATGACCACAGATTGCTCAGACTGAAGTACCATAGACTGGATGTACATAATATGGACCAAACACTGCCCTCAGTAACAGGTTTTGGTATTACATTAGAATGGTGATTACATTGAGCTGTGTATAGTAGCAAAAAGCCACAGTGAATACCTTTCCAAAACACCACTTGAATACACTCTTAAAAACATGGTTCTTCAATGGTTCTTTAGTGAAGAAAGGGGTCTTTGCATGATGCAAGGGTTCTTCAGATTGATGAGGAATGTGCTGTAGATGTAGATATATAAAAACCTTTTATAAATGATTCTATCACCAAAAAGGGTTCCTTTATTATTACAAGCTTGACATCGTAACTACAGTAGAATCCTGTTGAGAGCTATATAGAACAATTTTCAAAAATGTTCTGTAGAGAACCCTCTACAACACTTTCCTCATCAATCTGAAGGACCCTTTCACCATGGAAAGAACCCTTTATCCACACGAAGGGCTCTTTGAGGGTTCGTGTTTCTATATAGAACCATTTTCTTTACTAAAGAACCCTTGAAGAACCATCTTTTTAGGAGTGTACAATAGGAGTATGAAAGTAACAGTAATGAGTAAAAAAGCAGTACAGATGCTGTCATCAATGTATTATTATTATTATTATTATTATTATTATTATTATTTTATATATATATATATATATATATATATATATATATATAAATATAAAAATAAAAATAAAAATAAAAGGGGGCAGCCATGGCCTAGTGGTAAAGATCTGGTCTTGTGACCAGAAGGTCGCTGGTTCGATCCCCAGACAGGACATGACTGAAGTGCCCTTGAGTAAGGCACCTAACCCCCTAACTGCTCCCCGGGCACCGGTGGAAAACCGGTGGGCTGCCCACTGCTTCAGGCACAAATTCTCACAGCCTAGTGTGTTCACTAGTGTGTGTGTGTGTTTCACTGCACGAATGGGTTAAATGTGGAGGTCAAATTCCGTTGTGTGAAAAATCACATTGGCTAAATTGGTTAATCTTAATCGTAATCTTATTAGTCACAAAAATAATGAATAGCTATATGTTAATGACTAAAATTAAAGTAAAGGTAAGACTTTTTGCAATGACTCCAAATAATTATTAAAGCCATAACAGATTTGAGGTTAGAGAAGCAGTCTGGTGACCAAAAGGCTGATTGATTAGATCTCTTGGCCCAGCAGAAAAATGAGAAGAAGGGGGTGTGAATGAACAGCACTTGCCCCTCCCTAAACATCCACAGCTGAAGTGCCTTTCAACAAGGAATGTAATTCTTAACAGCTCCCTGGGCACCGCATCTAAGGTGGCAGCTCAGTGTGTGTATGCATATATTCACTGCTTGTAAAATGCAGAGAATCATCCTTACAGTGATTAATAAAAGTATGTGTTCTTCTTTTTCTATCCTATTTGGATTTCCACAGCCTTAAAGTAGTGAAGAAACTATTTTAAATCTTTACAAGAATGGTTTGTTGATAGATTTTCAGTAAATCATGCTCAGCATTACAAAGATTCCCATTCATTGTTCAACCAGTGACTGCTCTCCATGTATTATAATGTCTCTGCTTAAATGTACTTAAGTTCTATACTTTCTAGACATAGAAATATTAGCCTTTGAAAATGCTGAGAAAAGTACAATAGGATTTATGGCATTTACATTTACACATATATCAGGGTTGTTTACTCAGTGTGTGGTCTATGCTCAGCTGGAGGTGCACTGCAAAATGCAACTTTCTTTATAAAGAACAGTTAAAATGATGTGAGAGAGTGCACGGAGAGAAAAACAAAAATGTGTTTTTACATAATGTATCACCAAGGTCAAACTCCACCCCTTTAGGCCCTTTACTTCATCCCCCACTCTATCTTATGCCTTGTAGTGTCCTGAGACACTGCTCAGTTGAGTCATTTTTTCCTCATGATCTTTGCATCACACTGTTACGTAAAATGAGAAGATTGCAGGCTCTGTCTGAGTAAAGGGAACTGGACTTGTCTTAATTACACTTCATTTCAAATTGACCTAATGCAGTTTCATAAACTGCTGTGCCATGTAATTACCAAGCCTCTGGGGACGGGGTGAATATTTTTCCATAGATTTAATCATAGACAGTGCTACTCTCTTAAAAATAAAGATGTGTCATAAAATAAGCAATTTTGGTGCTCTAAAGAACCATATTTGTAAAAGATGCAGGAATGTGGATAGTTTTGTAAAGGTTTAAAGTACTAAATTGGTTCACAAACTAGTTTAAAAATAACATACCAGCTGTAATAAAACAAAGTTCACTTGAATTACTTCATTTGAACATTAAATTGTAATTTGCTGGGTGATGAGTTAATTTAAGTGAATTTTACTTTTAAAACATCGCTGCAGGCTATGTTTCTACTGAATGGTTGGTAAAGCAGTTCATTGATGTCATGAATGTAGATAAGATACTGTTAGATAGCAATATTTTAGGCTGTTTTGTGTTGGAAAAGTCAGTTTTTAGTATGTTTCTCTCCATTAAAAAATAATAAAATTAAATTAATTTAATTAATAAAAATTATATATATATAATTTTTTTTAAAAAATTCATTTAATTTAGGTCTCACACTAGCTCTGTAGTAACAATCTGTAGTGTTAATCCTGGAGCAGTGGCAGTTATATTTCTCCACTATACATTGACACATTTTTCTTATTATTAATTGCTGTCAAGCTGATTTTCACTTTTGGTGCCCACATGGATAGTGCTGCTTCTAGGTCTGGGTGATATGTAAAAAATATTGCTTTTGACTGGTTAAATATCAGAATAATCATTAACATCATCCAGACCATCCCCACAGTGGTCCGCTGATCTAAATATTTGCAAACTGTTCCACCTCTTGTTTTGGATGTTTTAACTGGAAACACATGCATGTGTGAGCTTTTACTCCAGGACTATACTATGTCTCTATGGCAGGGGTGTCATAGTAGGGGGGAAAGTACACCTGAGTTACCAGGACCCTAAGTAGAGAGAGGACCACTGAGGAGTCTATAACTTTATTTTCCTTTAAATATTTAAGGAAATAATATTTAATAATAGGAGGGGGGTCCTGCTTGTGCATTGGGCCCAGAATTTGGTGCTATGCCCCTGCTTCATAGTATAATAAAGTTGTATAGTAAAATTTATTTAGTACAACATAATCTACAGATGGAATTTTCAAATGTTGTCCTGGAGAGAGCTGGTATCCGGCACAGTTTGAAAATTTCCCTACTTAGACACACTTACTAAATGTGGCAATTGACAGATGAATTGAAGCAGGTGTGTTGAGCAGCCCTATTCCTATTCTAATCTTCTCCAGTTTTCTGTCAGTTATCTTTCCCAAAATCACAGTTATCACATTGGAAACATTGTCATAGTTGGCATTGTGGATTATCATTGATATCCAGTTACACTGTCCTATCATCCAGGCTTAGTATTTCCAGGGTATTGAGTGCACTGCTGGGAGTAAGAAACCACTGGGTTGAACTCAAAATGCAGAAAGGAAAGCAACAAGTAGAAAAACAAAACCTCAAACAGAAAATCTTGCAATTGGCATATTAACTGGAGATGTTTGCCACACCACATGCAATAGACAAACCTGGCAAACTTCAACAAACACACACATACAGTACAAACTAAGTTTGAGTGCCGTACACTACTTGTCTTTTTTAAATCCACCCTTGTGAACAGCACATGGCAACTGTCCATGGTTTTACTCTAATTTCAACTTTTGAAGGTCTATGTCATTGGTCTGCTTATCATTTTAACAGTGTCCAGTCCTATTTTCAATCACCCCTTGTCTCAGAAGTGCTTGAACCATCTGCACACATCCTGATGCATCCTTTTAGACTCATTCCTAATCTATCAAACCCCTATAATCATTATAAAAGTCCATCTCTGGGAGGATTATGCAATCTGTCTGTGATGAAACTGTCTGATGGCATGTGGAGGCTGGGGGTCAGTGGCATAAGTGGAAGGTGTGGGCGTTAATCTCAAAGCAGGACACCACTGCACAGAGCAGTGGAGTCAATCCTGCAGCTTAAAGTGGTGATTGATGTTTGTGGCCTAATCCCTACCAAATCTGTCACAACATTTAATATTTTGTCTGTTTAGTGGTGACAATTTTTTAATTGCAGCCTGTGAAGAGAGAGAGGCAAAATTCAGCCTTAATTTGGCATTTTTTTAGTCTGTAATCCTAACCCTTATGACGTGTGTTTTAGTTTGATGCTGAGAAGCGGACATGGTGTGGATTTTAATCCTCAGATTCAAGGTTGCCCTACCTAAATGTGGCTCACAATGACCTCATCATGTTATGCAACTTTCATCATCTGAATTTTGTTTTCAGGCACTATATCACTGACTCCATGCTAATGCTGGTTCTGTTAAGCAAATAAGAAAAGATTTCTCTTTGGCATATGCCTGTTAAGAAGGGTGGTATCCATTAGTACATTAATAATTAATTGTAGACCATAAATGTAGTATTAATGTCTAGTAAACATATCAGGTAATAATTCATGTACTCATCTTTTAATTACTGGTTTACTATTCAGTTGTTTATGAAAAGTCTATTTAAAATGATTATTTGTTAACTGCTATGAATTGCTCAGTAACTACTATCAGAGAGTCATAGTCATGAAAAGTGGGACTGAGTTACCAGGGCCCCAAGTGGGGGGATGGCCTTTGAGGAGTCTAGAGTCTTTTATTTTCCTATAAATTTTAAATGTAATAATAAATAATGGGGAGGGGGTTATGAGAGTAAGAATTTAAGAATAATGGGGGGTTATGAGATTATAGAATTTACATGAAGGACTACAGACTGTTAACAGGTTAAATTGTGTTATTAATCTGTCATTTACAGTAGCACTCCATTTCTCAAGTTATAAAGTGCAAGTTTGTTATTACATTTTCTGTTTTCCCACATAAGGTCCAGACCAAACAAAGGAAGCCAATAGCACTTAACATCCATTAAATTAAAGTTTAAATTAAGGTTTTAGTGCACCAGTAAATATTAACCTCACTGTTTTTTGAGAATTTCATTTTCCTGCCACAGATTTTTCATTGCAGATTCCTTTTCATCTCTACACTAATACTTTTCCAGAATGTGTTGTGTGTATTAGTAATAGTTGGATTTACATGATAATTAGCCAAACAATTCTGAAAACATTTGTCTGACCATGATATTTCTTTGCAAAACTTATTTTCCCTCTCTCTACAACCCCACCCAGTTTTTGTCAGGAGGAATTGTTGGCCTGTGAGGCAATCCATGCTTTCGGCAGAATTCGCTCAGCAGCCCAGCCAATCAGAGTAGAGCTATGTGGGAGGAACTATGTATGTGTAGTCAGTGTTAGCGAATAGAATCACCGTGTGGGTGTGGCTTAAATGCTTGTTTCCGCCCTATTCAAACGTCATCGTGTTTGGTCAGTGCCGTTTGGAGGAATAGTGCACGCGGGCAATAATTCTGTTTACGAGTGTGATACTGTTGCTGTTTCTTGAAGAGTAATATGTTAGTTGTTTAGTAAAAGGGGGAAATGTAGCTATATTGATGTGATGTAGGTATTTTATGCAAGTCCAATAAAGGAGAGAGGAGGGCGAGAAGAAAACAGGAGCAGAGGGAGCGGAGAGATAAACTCAGGGGGCGTAGGATTCGTGTTCCCCAGCTAAATCCCAGCAAGTCAACAATGAAGCCTGCCTGAGTGCTCTCCAAAACCGCTGGAGTGTAAGTTACGCCTTTATTTTTGCCTCTGTACATCTCTGGTTATTGTTTTTTTAGTGTGTTGCTCACTGGTCGAGTTCTGTGTTGTGACGGAAGCTGTAAAGAATGTGTTACAGGTCATGTCAGTGTTCTCAGGACCGCTCTGAATGCTAAGCTACTGTGTCTAACAGCAGACACTTCTGGAAGTGTTCCTCAGTCTTGCTTTAACTTGGCGTGTAAACACAGCTCTGGAAAAACCTCAAGAGACCACAGCACATGACCACTTTCTCTGGTTTTACTCTTTATAACTATGTTTCTGAGTAAAATGACAATGTTTGTTTTGTTTGATCAACTATTGACAACCTTCCTCCCAAATTTCAAATAAAAGTATTCTCAATTAGAACATTTATTTACAAAAAAATGAACAACTGGACAAAAGATGCAGTGGTTTCAGACCTCAAATAACGCAAAAATACTTTACAAATCAGTATTTGATGGAAGAAGTGATTTATTTACACTCTCCTTTTACACTGCTATTGGGTGGCTTTATGCCACTTCTGAAACGACAAAAATCAAACAACTTTGCTTTGTTTGATGACTTGTTGACCATCCATTTTACTCTTGATCAAATTCCAGAGATTTTCACTGGGGATCAGGTTTGGAGATAGGGCTGGACATTTGGAGTGGTCTCTTAATTTGTCCCAGAGCTGTATGTCATGAGATGACTCTGAAGGAGCACCACTTGATCTATCTGTTTATCTACTTGCCTGTCAGCCTATCTTCCTATTTGTCTTTCTGGTTCCCTCGATGACCTCACTGACATTTTCTTGTGTCTGTGTTTAGATGAGAAGCTGCTGAAGTGAGAGACTAAATTCAGTGGTTACCCTGCTCCAGGTTAGGAAAGGAAGGCCAAAACACTGAACCAGTGGGCAGTAGTCTTTGTTCAGTTAAGTGTGCAGATCATCCGGGTGTCCTTAATGTAGATTTTTAAAATGAAATCATCATGAGCTCAAGCACAGATTTTGTGCACACAGAGAAGTGATTTTGCAGGGCGGGATTAGAGTCAAGTGGCGATTGTTCTGTTTTTAAACAATGACACAGTGTTTTCGTTTGGTGCTGGAAACACGGCTTCTATCTGGGTCATGTCCAGAAGCCAGGGGCATGACCAGGGGCATGACAGTCCCTCACTGTGTGAGCAGGTGTATTTCACCACTTTGGTCTGTTTTGTTTTTGTACTTTTGTAATTATTTTATTCTGATTGATTTGAATGTTATTTTTGTTTGCTTTCTGTCTTCACTGCCCACTGAGCTGTTTCTATCACTGACATAGTTTGTGTGTGCATAAATTGTCAGTTCAGTGTATTTAATTCAGAATTAAATACATTGCAGTCCTGTACTTTAATTGATACAATTGGATAGCTAATTATTATGATACAATTGGATAGCTAACTATTGAGCATTTGAGCTAGCTAGCTAATGGTGTGGTACTAAACTAAGGCTGTATAAGAATGGAGCTAGACTACCTATGTATTTTAGGGCTTGTAGCTTTGAAATGCTGCTATAAACCATCTAAAACATATCAATATCTTAAGGAGCACATCATTATATAGGCCTCATAGTGCTTGTGTAAGAATTTGTATTTGTCCCAGTGTGCTAGTGTGTTTCAAATGTTCATTTAGTCTACAGTAGGAAAAAAGTGTGTGTTGAAATTGGGTGCCTTTCTTGATGTGCACATCTAAAGCTAGCATTAGAGTTTGTGACACATAAAGCTTGTAACTTCTAACCTGCAGTCTCTAAAAATGTTTAGGGTTCAGAACAGCAGCAGCAAAGAATGTTTTTCATTTGAAATGACATATCAAAATCCGAATGTCTCCCAATTGTTATAATGCTATAGCTCACTGTTTCATACAGTCATTGTTGTGCAGGACCTACAAATGTATGGTCTATTGTAGACACATTTATATTTATGCATTTGACACCCACTCTTATCCTCAGCAACATACAGTAACAATCATGTTACATTTGTAGGTGAATGTAGCATTAGCAGTTTTGTCCAAGGACATTTATTACAATTAGGCATTGATTTCTCAAACTGGGGATCTGAGGGTCAGTGGTGTTACCCACTGCACTGTACCAGTCACAAAAATGAATCTTTTTGAACAAATTACATCTGTGTAGAATATAATTAAATCTCTGCAAGTTGGTGACATTGACATTACACGTGAAATATCAAAAACTGACCTGAATCTTGACCCCGAAACCAAAAGTCCAATTTAAGCTGAAAATATGTGAGTTATTACACCCCTGCTACCGTTAAATCCCTTCTCAGTGCCTAATGTAAAAACCTTCTCATGGCATTATCCATGTCCTGTCTCTCTCTACAAGGCATCCCATGAATCCCAGCCATCTGCTGGGGTGTCTGACCCCATCTAAGCCCTGTGTAGTGAGTGCCCGCTCTTATTTTAGGCTCCCTGCATCATCACATCATGAGAGATTGATGGAGGAGGAGGGGAGTGGGATAGATATCAGCTGTTCCATTTGAGGGGCCCATATCGTCACTTGTATGTCCATCGTATGCATAAGGCAACATCTAAATACTGCACAGCACAGGTATCAGTGTCTGAATGTCCAGCTATATTAATAGTACTCGTAACATTGAAGCTCAAACGCCAAACAAAACACTCAGAGAGAGAGATGGGGCCAGTGAACTGACTGACCAGCCAGCTAGACTCACAGATTTAAGGCCTTATTCGTGCCACACTGTGACAGATGTGCCAGTGGATGTTTGTGTGTGTGTGTGTGTGTGTGTGTGTGTGAGTGGGAATGGAGACAGAGAGTGGGGTATAAATAATAAATCTTCCTTTGACCCACTGAGAAAGTTTGTAATGCCCCAAAGAGCAGCTCATTCTAATACTCTCACTGTTCCAAATATCTGCTGACTTTAGTAGGTTCTACATGAAGGTGCTTCATTTTTATACCACAATATACTGAATGGAATGTCTCATGATGCCCAGCATCTAGCCATGTTCTTGCCAATACACAGCTCGAGTATTTGACTGTGCTTCATTATGTTGTATTAAAGCAGTGTTGTCTGGCAGCCTCAGGCCAGTGTTTTGTCAGTTTCATCCCTTTGTTCTGCTCTTGTTGTGAACAGGAAGCAGACATCACCTGCTGGCTCCTGGTCACACGCAGTCTTACCTCTGCACGCCCTCCAACTGTGCAACCATTCTACTGTTAAAGAGAGAGTGGTCGAGGTCGGGAGGGCGGGCTGACCAAATGAGATTAAGTTTGAGCTTCAGGAATGTGTGTTTGTGTGTGTGTGAGAGAGAGCTTTCATAATTCACTCATAATTCATCATATTTTAAGGCCGACACAGGAAACACTAAAGGTATTTACACACTTAGTGAAATATATGAATGTGATTTATTTGAGCGTGAAATAAATCTAGTAACGTGTTTAACTGATATTCTACATACCAAATGTGATGCTCAGGTAACAAAATGCGACATTCATTTATTTGACCTCTGATGTTGTTATTGTCTCATAGAGGTGTGAACCTTCACCGATCTCACGATTCGATTCGATATCGCGATGCATCACGATGCAGGACCTGAATTTTACACCTGCACACCACATGTGTAGAGCTGGGCGATATGGCCAAAAATTTTATCACGATAATTTTTTCTATATTGAACAATCTCGATAATTATCACGATATTAAATTTTCAAACACTGTCATAGTTTTAAATAACATATTTCTAAAAACATCAGACTAAATACATGAAATGTTACTATTTAAAATAATAAAATGTTTATTGCCAGAATATAATGGCTTTTGAAACATTTGGTGTGTTTTTAATCTCAACCTCGCGACCTATCTCCACCATGTTTGCTATTACGTATGCAATGAATGACATCACGTTATAATCGATTATGGTCTGTAACTGCATCGATGCTGAATTGCCCATGCCCGCATCTCGATGCACCGATTATATGATTCATTTCAACACCTCTATTGTCTCTGGTGTAAAATAATATTTAATGGTGTCGTAATTAACACATTATTAGCTCTTTAGCTCAGTTATCTCTTAATGGCACAGTTTTTTTTTTTAATTAACAAATTTTCCCAGTTTGACCCTTCAGATTAGATTGAGAACATGTGCCCTAAGCGATTGGCAGCTCTATCCATGGTGCCCGATGAACAATTGGGGGTTCAGTTCCTTGCTCAACGGCACTTCAGTCAAGACCTGCCCAAGGTTTGAACCAGCGACCTTCCGGTCTCAAGACCAGATCCCTAATCACTAGACCACGGTTCAGATAGCTCAGATTAATTACACTTAACTGCACAAAGTATCCTGTTTAAATCTAATTCAATATTTGAATACTCATTTTACCCCCTTAATAATTATGAAATTATAGAATAAATGACAGCCATGTAATGGGTTACCGTTAGACTTACATTACATTACATTACATTACATTTAGCGGACGCTTTTATCCAAAGCGACTTACAATAGTGAGAAAGTACAGATGCGAAAAATACTTGAGTTGTACTAGTATTTACTAGTACTAGTATACTAGAATTAACATTTCAATATTGAATGCTGAGTGCATATCAGTACTCATGGGGAGTATTTGGG
>BRDA01011986.1:184688-203768 GCA_036984385.1 Crenuchus spilurus
TGTGTTAGGAACGGTCTGATAGACTTAATTTACATTGTGGACAGGTTCTGTATTCCAGCCTTCTTTTAGTATTGTTTGTTTCATTATCAGACAAAAACAAAAAAAAACCAAAAGCTTGGCAAAATATGAACACACAAGTACTGCTTTTTCTTCCACAAAATTACACCATACATAATAACTTCATCAGTGTAAATAATTCTCAAACATCGTCTCTCATACTTACAAACACAAATGTGGTCATTATTGAATGCGAATTTCAGAAAGGATTAATCCAACAGTTTTACTGATGATAAGTGTTAAACTTTGCTCTCTCCTGAGAGACTTGAAAGGAGAAGAGGATTAGTAATAATAATGAATAATGATGCCTATGAACACCATCCAGTTACGCCTCCTTAAACTTCCTCCCTGCAGCCCTGCAGATGGTATTGTTCCATGCTTAATTCTTTGTTTGTTTCTGAGCTCAGGGAGTGACTGTGAAGTTGAAAAGATTCCGCGTGTGGTTTGCTCCATCTTTGTCTCTGCTCATAAAGCAATCTGTTATCTGAGCCCATTCTTTCATTCTAGTTTACAGAGTCACTTTGTCTACGAAGCGTAAACCAAAGCCTGGGTGGAAACTGGTGTGCAAATGCAGGGAAAGGTGAGCGCAGATAGAGCTGCTTTCCAAGACACTGAAGGCCTACAAAACACAACAGTCTGATAGATTATAGGGGAGGTTATGAGGAAAACTGTAGTGCGGCCGAAATTCACTGTCATGGTAGTGACTGTAAGGTATTGTAGAGAAGATGATTATAATGCACAACTAATCACACTCAGGGACTGGGGAGAAGCTTTATTTGCTCTTTTGTGTAAATGCCAACTGTCACATACACTTTGTCATATTCAGGAGTTTCAGGGGGTTAAAAAGGTTGCTTGCATTTCTATTTTTAGCAACACTGAACAACAGCATAACAGTATCCACAATATACCATCACTATTCTAGAATAATGTCCTACAGGTCGTCCTGGTATACTGGACCTCCTTTAGAAATGAGCTTAAAGTACATGTATAGGATGCTGCATCTTTAATTTATTAAAAGGGAATTCATGCATAATTAATTTACAGTATAAACAAAGTAAGTCGGTGTAGTTTGATGTGAAAATGTTCCATTCTAGACAAACTTGGGAGTCTTAGATTTAGAATTCTTCACAATGGTGGTGATACCCAGATTTCGTGGATGTGTTTGAGTAGAGGAATCACCAAACTGTGCTGGACCACAGCTGTAAGTAGCTTGATGCAAAATTTGCTTCATGATAATTTTGAAAAGGTTTTGTTTTAAAACATATTTTTGACTGCAGATGTATTTTAAAGAGATAAGTACTGATAGAAAACTATCAATATATATGATATTGGCAATGTAATATATGCATTGTAAGCCTCTGATTCCTATGACCACCATTATAACTATTGTGACCTGCTCCAGATAACCTACTCTACTGCCCACATTGGAGTTCAAATGGGCTTTCTGGCCGTTATCATTGCTCCCACTATCATCATCATTCCTGTCCCACTACTGTCACCATATCAGTTCCCCTGAACATTACAACAAGATCATATGATTATGATCCATCACACACTTAGAATTAGCAGACCAGAGGAGGATGGGTCCCCATGTGAGTCTGGTTCCTCCCAAGGTTTCTTCCTCCAGCTCTGAGGGAATTTTTCCTTGCCACTGTCGCCGTTGGCTTGCTCACCGGGGATTAGGGATTAATTATTTGATGTCTGTTATTACTAACCCTGTAAAGCTGCTTTGTGACATCAGTTGTAAAAAGCACTTTATAAATAAAATTTGATTGATTGATTGATAAAGTATTTTGTATTGGTATGTTTCTCTACAATGCACTATTTCTTACCAAACCACTCGTTATTGAAGTTGTGTATTGTGCAGTAAATAACTAACTTGGTGTTATAGAAGCCGCCTAATTCACTGCAGTTATATAGCATGTACATTTCTTTAAAATAAAACAATCACAGTACACAATTACATCATTCTACTGGTTTTAATTCAAATCTAACCACTTTTCCCTAAAGGAGAGGAACGAGATACAAAGTCCAGATTGTGGTTTGTCTTTTTTTGTGCATTGGGCTCAAACAGCAAGCTAAACATGAAGCCACTATGAGTCAGATGTTGTTCTGAAGGTATTGATTGATTATTAAACATATGCCTCTCCTCCTGTGTTTTTGCATATGTGTTTGTAGGTTAAGGTGTGTCCTGGCCTCTGGCCCCCTCCGTGGATGTCTATCACCATGGCAAAGCGAGAGACGGGCAGCACGAGCCCAGTAGTGCGGCAAATAGACAAGCAGTTTCTGGTCTGCAGCATCTGCCTCGATCACTACCACAACCCCAAAGTCCTGCCCTGCCTGCACACCTTCTGTGAACGGTACAGCTTCTTTACATTCACTGATGCACATGCTCTGAAAGAAGATCTTTTCAACTTGCTGGTGAAATTTAGAAAATCTACATTCAGTCAAACCATTACGGCACCATTTAATTACTATGTAGATGGTACCACTATAGAGTCATATGCAAATGTTTGGTTAAAATATATTTTGAAGGCAAATAGCAATGCATCTTCTACAGAGAACACATTTGTGCACATTTTTGTGATGCACAATTACTGTTTATTTGCAGAATTTCACATTTTGGAAAAAATAAAATGTTAAATGTGGCCTCTACAAAAATTATGGCACATTGTATATTACAAATATAATTTTTCCAGTTTGTTAAATTCAGAGAATAAATACAAGCTGTTGCTCTAAAATGTGCAGAAAATATTTATTTGTTCTCTTTATAGAGGTCAACGTTAAGGTTGAGTTAACTTAGAAAATGAACAAAATATATAGTTTGACCAAAACCTTTGCTTATAACTGTTGCACCAGAAATACTGTAAAAATGGTTTGTCATCATAGCACGTAATTGTTATTCATTCATATCACCAATAAACACATGTTTGTTAAATGTGCACATACCAACAAAAGTGGATTTTGCCCATGCATCTGGTATAACTCTGCTGTTCATACCTCTGGCTTATCTGCTGTAGTTCATTTTTATTTACTGTAAGATAAAGTGATGATTGTAGTTGTCATGTGCACTTCCTGTTTCCAAATATTCCATATCTAGCACTGCTATTAGCCCTGATTTACTTTTAAAAATGAACTTTCTTTTCTACTTTGACTAATTATGTGGCTAATGATCTAGTGTAGTTTAATGACAGATTACGGCAGAATGAACTGCGTTCGGATTGGGTCAGCTCACATTTAATCGTGTGAGTATGCCCATTGTCCATATGCTCTATTTTGAGTCATGCCCAAGGACTCATGTGACTCATTAGAAGGAAATAATGGAGCTGTATTTGAAATCCAAAAGGGAGGGTGCAAGTTTACTGCTGAATTCTTCCAGTCATGCTAGCTAGGTCCATTGCTTTGGACTTGCGTAAGACAAGCTTCCCTCATTGGAGGTAATGCCTAGCAGTGCAGTGCAGATTTTAGTGACACAATGACAGGATGTGGCATGAATGGTCTCTCCCTGCCAGGAGCCCCTTTTCCACTGCTTATACATAGTTCAGTTTGACAGCAAGGCTGTTGTCCTTCTCCTGGGTTTTTCTCCTGGCAGTGTGTTCCTGCGGGCCATGTTCAGCCACTCTGCCTCTTCATGTTTTGACAGATCAAAAATTCAGAGGGTTGAATTAATTTAATTTCATACCTCATTCATCTTCCAGATCTATCTATCTAGCTCACTGCCTCACCACCACATATACACTAAGCCCTGTTGCTATCAGCTGGTCCCCCCCTCTAGACTCGCTCTCTTCCAATTTAATCATTTCTGCTTTAAGAAACAGAGAGCACCTGTCCAATGGCATATAATGGGGAAATGTATCAGAATGATTGTCCATGATATACGACAGTACATGATGTACAGATACATCAGATAGAGATAAGGTTGAAAGCTGAAATTCAGTTTTTTTCTCTCTGGTTCTCAGGTGCTTACAAAACTACATCCCACCCCAGTCACTGACCCTGTCCTGCCCAGTGTGTCGACAGACCTCCATACTGCCCGAGAAAGGTGTGGCAGCACTGCAGAATAACTTCTTTATCACTAACCTGATGGAGGTGCTGCAGAGAGATCCGGAGTGTTCTCGCCCTGAGGCCTGCAGCGTGCTAGAGTCGGTCAGTGCAGCGGCCGCAGGGAAACCTCTCTCCTGCCCTAATCACGAGGGCAAGGTAAGCTTCTTACCGCTCAGGATCTGATCATGAAGGGAATTTTATTAAGACTTTGTTAAGAATAATTAATTATGTTTCCAATAACTAGCACATGGTTTGTTTTTAAGTTTTTATGTTAAGGGCTCTACTTTGCTATATACTCTAATTTTAGAGAACTTTTGTGCATGTAAATTTCATGTCTGTGGAATCTGGTCAGAAGTTTTTTACATTTTATTAAGTTACATTTTTCAAGTCACACAGTAACATCCAGGGGCATAATCACCCAGTTCTGGGCCCTATGCACAAGCAGTGTCCCCTATTATTAAATATTATTTTCTTTACAATTTAAAGGAAAATAAATTCCAGACTCCTCAAGGGCCCTCCCCCCACTTGGGGCCCTGTTAATTCGGTCCCACTTTTCACCCCACTATGACACCGCTGTCCTAGTAACATCATTCAGTGTTCTTGAGTTAAAAGAAAGCAGTTCCTATAACAGTTTAAATATCTTCTTCTATAGGTCAGTGGTTTCCAACCCTGGTCCTGGAGCACCATTGTCTTGCACATTTTTGTGTTGTCCTGCTCTAACACACCCATATCTACTCAAGAAGGGCTCAATATGTAACTGATTACTTTGATCGGGTGTGTTGGGAGCAATGAAAACACAAAATGTGCAGGGCAGGGGGTGCTCCAGGACCAGGATTGAGAACTACAGTTCTAATTGACATTAAGCCAGCCACCTATGTTGTTTATGCCTTTGCATTTACTTGGAATCAGGTAAAAACAGTCGACAGTGCAGGTTAAATATAGCTTGAAAGTTTTAGAATTTTTTATATTTATTATGAGACAAAAATATTTTAAAACATTGATCATTATAAAATTATCAATTATAAAATGAATATTCATATTACTACTACTATTACATTTATGTGAGTAGCAAAGCATGCAAACTTTGTTTTTCAGTTTCTGTTGTGACTCCATTGTGCAGCAATAACTGTAAATAACGTTTCTGGATATTGTATGTCAGTCCTGCACATCGACAAAATGGCTCTGTTATGTTGTTGAGTTTCCTCCCATGAACTATATAGAACTTTCTAAGGGGTTCACAAAGCACCACTGTACATTTTAGCAGTGTATGCTCATCAGAATGCCATATTAAGTTATTGTAAGTGCTTGGCTAATACTTGTGGCAATAATTAATAATTGTAATCTGATTTGATTCAGTTATTAGATTATAGATTACTAAATACTGAAAATGGGGTTGATATAAGAATCCTGTGTAGATCACAAACAGAGACCATGAAAGAATTGACATAAATATGTCATTAGCAAAGGCCCTAAACCATATCTGTCATCCAAAGCTAGCAACCAGAACTTAGCTTGCTGTAGAGAACTGCCCCTCACCCCACACTGCAAGGCATGAAAAGATCTCAACCCAGAGACAAACATTAAACAGCAAATCAGAACATCGTTATAATCCTCTTACTTTTCCCAACCAGCAAAGATCCTGTTGCGGACATGAAAATCCTGTATTTGCCCCAAACATTATTGTAGATAAGCCCCTTATATACCATTTCAGCTAGAGGGGTGGGAGTTCTTCCAGTGTTCCATAATCAGCTGTCGATTACATTACTATTGACTCAGACAAGTTTTTCAGCATTCCCTGGCCTTTGGATTACTTTGGCATTACAGCATTACAATCTGCAATGGAAATGTTCACTGGTGCCCCCTGCAGGTGATGGAGTTCTACTGCGAATCGTGTGAAACGGCCATGTGTTTGGACTGCACAGAGGGTGAGCACCGAGAGCATGTCACTGTCCCACTGAGGGATGTTTTGGAGCAGCACAAAGCAGCACTGAAGAACCAGTTGGATGCCATCCGCAACAGGTACCACACTTAACTACATTTAATTGAAGCATGTTTTTGAAACTTAAGTGCACATTCTAAAAGTAGTGTGTTGGGGGTGGAAAGTTGAACTGTTCTGTGAGTGCATGCTCAAGACTGATTAAACCTTGACACCAGAGCTGTACTAATATGCTACCTTTGTGGGTTCTCACCGAAACATGATGTAATTGTAGCTGCTGGGGTTACAGAGTGGTATCTTCCCCCCACAACTCTTTTTTTTTTTATTTTTTATTTTTTTTTTTTTTAAGGCAGGTGAAGTGACCTAATCTATAACTTATAAAATCTGTAAATTATGTGATATCTGAGAGACTAGGTGTGCAAAATTAAGTAAAATTACCCCTTTAGTTGGGCCTTATTTGTAGGAAAGGAAAGTACTTGTAATAACTGCTATTTTATTTAATATTTAGCATTTAATATTTAAGAGTAGCAGTGTAGTCAAATTTTAGATAAAGGTGTAAAATACAAATTTAGCATTTGATGTCTTTCAGAATATCATGATGTGAACATTATAAAAACTTTGTGATTAAGTGATTTTTAAAGTGATTTTAATATAGCATTTAAAGTCAAGGCAGTCCAGCTTGTGTTATATATGTAACATTAAGCTTCATGTTCTTCAGGTGTGCTTTATAATTATATAATACAAATATTGGATTGGTATCAATATATACTTGGTATTAAATGGCCTGGATTTTTCTAGAAGTCATGGAGTTTCATTAATCAGAATATTAGCATTGGCGGAATATCCCTGTATCAGGCTATAGTGCCACATGAAACGGTGAATAATGAAAAAGTTCATTTTTGTTCAGAATTGAATTTAAAACATGTATACTGTAATATATTTATTACACATAAAGTGACATTTACATTTTACTGTTGATCAGTTTGGCTTATAGCTCATGAAAAGCAGAAATCCAGAATCTCAAATGAATTTTAATATTTCATTTAAATATTAAATTATTATTCAAACAGTATCAACATCAAAACAAAAAAAAAACTTGAAATACGTCACTTTATGTGTAATGATTATAAACTATATGACAGTTTGCCTGTTTGAATTAATCGCTATATTAAACATTTTGGGGATTCACTAATACTAACTTCTTCTAAGCTGAATGTGATTCTAAACATCTATAAAGTTCAACTTCCTGTGTTTTCCACTGGCAGGCTGCCTCAGCTCACAGTTGCTATTGAGCTGGTGAATGAGATCTCCCGGCAGTTAACAGACCGAAAGAATGAAGCAGTGAATGAGATCAGTGGCACATTTGAGGAGCTTGAGCGAGTGCTGCACCAACGCAAGGCTGCCCTCATTGCTGACTTGGAGAACATCTGCAGCGCTAAACAGAAGGTCAGTATACTTTAGTGAAAATCTGTGACTTTTTACTTAGAACTGGTTGTTGTTCTGGGAGTTGTTGGTTAAGGTTATTAATTTTTTAAGCTATGTTCAGGAAGTGATTAAGGTTAAATTTAGGGATGATTTACAAAAATATTGAATTAGGTACTATCTTATTAACTTTATATAAACTATTATATTCCACTAATTCAGTGACTCTGGACCTGGAGTACTACTGTCCTGTACGTTGCAACTCTACCACACCCATTTTAGCTTGTTAATTAGTTCATTAGTTCTATCATAAATCACTAAAAAGAACACAGCAGCGGTATTCCAATACCAGGATTTTAAACCACTGCACTAATGTAAACAAAATTGATTAATATAAAAAAGATGCTGGAGAGCCCTCTTGTGGAATGCTTGAGAGATGAATCATACTTGAGATCAAATCCCATCAAACCGGGGCTTCCCAATCCTTGTGCATGAACCTCTTTTATTTTATTTTTCTATTTTGTCCCCCCCCCCAGCTTTAAAACACTTGTAATCAATCAGCCAGTTACAAAGTCAGGAATAATAATGCAGAACAGTTGGGAGTCAGAGAGAGTAGGGTTAATAATTGCAAAATTATTTTAAAAAGCTGTTTGAAGCAAGATTCATATTTTTTTATACTTAAAACCTACACAACATTCTGTGCATCTGATATTTGAACTCAACAAGCTTTCCAATTTAATTAAATAAAATATATTAATAAAAATACATTTGATTCATGAAAAGAAGCTATGTCAAATGTGACAGATTTATTTTTGATTACAAAGAAAAGCAAATATGATAAAATTGAAATGATCATCTTTATTGAATATGATCAATCTGTGCATAAAAAATATGAAATATTAATTTTTTGAATATTTAAAAAAGTTTTGAATTTCTATAGGAATTTGTGATACAGACAGTTTTGGGCTTTACTTTAGCCTGACTTGCTCTCACTATGATTTGTTTATATGATTAAATATGGTAATATTTTACAAGCACCAAGAGGATGATTTAAATAAAATTACCATGAACTTATACGCACAGTACAGTAATCGAAAGTGATGAAAAAACTATTGTACAGAGTCTTGAGGGTATATCTTGAAAATGTCTATCCAATTGCCATCAAGAACATTGCTAAAAAGAATGTAAGAATGCAGAATGTGATTAAAGATTTAAGGCTCTCTCTTACCAAGGAATGAAGTAATACCATGTATGCTAACTTTGTGACAGAGGACACTGCCATCTTTTTTAAATAGTCAGGCTTAAAGTCAAGTTTTAAAGTGAAAGAAGCATTGAAAGTTCAGTTTAAGTACATTTCTTTTTGTCTATGGGTATAGGTGTTGCAGACACAGCTGTCATCACTTCAGCAAGGCAAGGAGAACATCCAGAGCAGCTGCAGCTTCACAGAGCAAGCTCTCAGCCATGGTAGTGCCACTGAGGTGCTGCTGGTGCAAAAGCAGATGAGTGAGCGGGTCAGTGCTCTTGCCCGTCATGACTTCCCTGAGCATCCGCATGAGAATGCCCACCTAGAGTGCCAGGTAGAGACAGAGGGGCTGCGGCGCTCCATCCAGAACCTGGGAGTGCTGTTGACCACCAGTGCAGTCGGACACACCAGCGTGGCCACTGGAGAGGGCCTAAGGCATGCTGTTATTGGCCAGCATGTCACTGTAACAGTTACCACTAAGGACAAAGATGGAGAACTGGTGAGAACAGGAAATGCAGCTTTAAAAGCTGAGATAACGGGACAGGATGGTGGCCGGGCAGCAGAAGTAGAGGTGGTTGATAATAAGAATGGGACATATGAGGTGGGCTACACAGTGCGAAGTGAAGGGGAATACTCCATCTCACTGTTGCTGTACGGGCAGCCGGTTCGGGGCAGCCCCTTCAGGCTGCGTGCAGTCAAACCGTGTGATGTACCCCAGTCTCCAGATGACGTGAAGAGGAGGGTAAAGTCGCCCAGTGGGACTGGAGGACACATCAGACAGAAAGCCGTGCGCAGACCCTCCAGCATGTATAGCACCACAAAAAAGAAAGAGAACCCTATTGAGGATGAACTTATCTACAGAGTAGGTAAGAACGCCAAAGTCTAATGGGAAATTAATTATTTTTAGCAAATGCTTTTAAAATGAAGGAATAACTGAAAAGTACTGTATTGTAATGTCCTGCCCTGTGCCCGGTGATGGGGGGACTGTGCCCCTGATCAGGATTAAGTGGAAGATAATGGATTGGTGGATGGTACAATATTGGAAATAATGCCAGACTTCAAGCAGCTTATTCCTTTTTTGTGGTGACATCCATCATCTGTACTTAAACCTTACAGCTGGGTCAAAATATTTTCAGTATGTAGTTTTAACCATAGCTTTGGCAAAACTATCAAATCATTGTGTACATGTTCTTAATATCAAAGAAGACACTTTAATAAGAACCAGATGGGTACCGGAGTATTAGTGAAAATATGGTTTTAATTAAAAAGTAAGAAGAAATTATTACTTGGGTGGTGTCCTCAAGCTTGGTCCTCAATGTCTAGGTTTGTCATTTTTTCTTATTTAGTGAAAAATAGAAGCAAAAATATTACTTAGAGAGTGTCCTCAAATTTTTTTTGACATGTCTGGCAGTGTATAAAAGGTTTGCCATTTTTTATTTCATAGAAAGAAGCTCTGTATTGAATTTTTGTTGGTGTCACTTTGATGTGAATAAGATGTTTTGTTTGTGTTTGTGCATCACAGGCACAAGAGGCAGGGAGAAGGGTGAATTCACTAATCTTCAAGGCATTTCCACCTCCAGCAATGGCAGAGTAGTAGTGGCAGACAGCAACAACCAGTGTATACAGGTGGGTCCAGTACATGAGTTAATTAAGGAGAAAACATAAGCTTCCTCTTAAGTAATATAAGAGCATTTTCACACCTGAAACAACAACAAAAACACCTGTCTTTTTGTTAGATTATATAAAGTTTAGCAAGGACATTAATGCATGATAGTCCCATTATCATCACCTGCATGGACTGCATCTTGTTATTCTTGATGTTAGGGCTAGTCTTTTAAATAATATCATGATATTTTGGGCTATTTTTGGGATAATAATATTCAATTATATATATATATATATAAAACATTTTGTTTTGCAGCCAATATTTACATCTTAAACAGTAAAATGCATCTGTATGTCAAGCTTACTGCCAAAACTGAATGTAATGTACATTAAATAATATATACGTGACCTTATTTGCCATGTGCGTTTTTTGTTTGTTCATGTCATGTTTACGCTCCCTAGTCCCATCATGTCTTGTCAAGTTCATTGTCCACACCTGTCTGTCTTGTTAATCACAGCCCTCTCTTGTCTGCCACATTAGTGTCTACCCTTTAAAAGTCATGTCATATGCCTTTGTCGGTCATTCTATGTATCTGTGTCTTGTCACGTTCAGTCGTCTCTACAGTCATGTTAATGTCAGGTTCTCCTTAGTCTGTTTATGTCAGTTAAGCCATCGTACTTGTTTAGTTTTGCCTTGTCTTTGTTCAGTAAATCTCAGTTTTGATCCCACACCCTACTTCCTTACTCCTCGTGTCTCAGTGTCCAGCCAGCTTTACAGTACATCTACTGCAAGTGAAACTATATACTGTATTTAACATAAGTGAGCGTAAACATGTCAGTGTTCATATGAGGCAACACTCTTTTTTTTTCTTACAACAGCAGCAATTCCTTTGTCTACTTAGCATATTCAGGGCAGAAGTAAAAAATATAAGAATATAAAGTAACATTCTGTAAGAAAAAAATTAATTAGCCATCAAATGAAATTGATTACTTCCTTTTAAGCAAGGCCCTAACTATAAGCTCAGTGGTAAAATAATATATACAAACCTTTTGCAATGTTTTCTCCCATGTGGTCTTCAGGGAATAAACTCGTCTGTAGGCAGTTCCCAGCTGCTCTCAGTGTAGTGACCGGCTCCATAATTCTGCTTGACCACCAGTCAGTAGTCACTGCACAGTGAGCTACAGAAGCTAATGTAGCAACACACTTGGCATAGTGCTCGCCACACATTTGAGGCAAATCTGTGAAAAATCCTCCCTTTTCTATCCTTTTGCAAATTACTGTTGTTTGCTCAGAGTCTGACCTTAAATATCAGAAAAATGTCCACACTATGGACGTGGCTCTTCTTTCAGGAACTAAACCACTCTCAGTGCCAACAGTACTGCTCTCTCTGTTGTTGGCCACACTTGTTTATTTTACATGGCGTGAATACAAGTCATGCATGCTTACGTCACAACATTGCGATATGTCAAAATCATATTGATTAAAAACTATACAAATATTATTGTGACCGATATTATATCGCCCACTCCTACATGACATTGATTTGTTTGTAGAAGGACGTGCGTCTGATGGTAGTCTGTTTTCAGTTTGGTGGGTTGCCTTTCCACAACAAATAAATTAACAGCTTCATTTTGTTACCACTCTATCTAGGTAACCACTCTATATTAGAGCATTTATACCAGCAGCACCAGCTTCACACACAGTAGACAAGACTAGTTGAACCGTAATCTCGTCTTGCTCGTCTCCTCCTCTCCCCATGTACTGCCACAGTGCATTTTTGTTGCTTTTATTGTTCTTTTTCTTTTTCTGTTGTTTAATCGGTGACGACATCCTGCCAATTTCCTGTAAATGGTCATAAAGTCTGAACCATCCAAAATAGTGTTTTCACACTTCAACGAACCAAACTGTGGTTCAGTTGATCAAGCCCACCTCAGTTAGTTGGACCACAATTTGGTCCTTTGGTTCGACCATTGTGGAAAACCAGAAAGCTCACTGTGTATATAATGTAATGATAATAACTCATAGTCTGGTCCTCTATACTCTGTATAGATATTCACTAATGATGGGCAATTCAAGATGAGGTTTGGAGTGCGTGGCCGTTCTCCAGGACAGCTCCAGAGGCCTACAGGAGTAACTGTAGACATGAATGGAGATATCATAGTGGCTGACTATGACAACCGATGGATAAGCATCTTCTCCTCAGATGGAAAGTTTAAGGTAAGAGGATTTTGGATGTTTTTCACATAAGGATTGAATAATAGCTGCAGATTATTCTTCTCTTTAGTATTACTTTGCTCCTACTGACTTTTGGTCTCTCTCTGTGCACAGAATAAGATTGGTGCCGGCAGGTTGATGGGGCCGAAGGGTGTGGCTGTGGACCGGAATGGCCACATCATCGCAGTGGACAACAAGGCCTGCTGTGTCTTTATATTCCAGTCAAATGGAAAACTTGTCACAAAATTTGGGGCAAGGGGCACCACAGACAGACAGTTTGCAGGTACTGAGGGGAAATGACCATCAGCTGGTTGAAATATTTGTATATCACAGATTTCTAGAGTGATATATGGTTTATTGTTGCCACTCTGAGCATGTTTTGGTGTGTGTTTGGTTTTGCATCAGTCAGTTTAATGGTTCAGGTTCTTGGGAGAAAACCCTTGCTTTTGTGTTTTGTAATGACTGCTTCTTCTAACAGCAAGTCTTAATGCACAGTCTTGTGGCATTGATATCCAGCTTTACACCAAACAGACACTGATGGATGGCGATGGAGAAGTCCCTATAAAAATGAATGCAGTTGTAATACAGTCATTAATGCATAAGCCTAACAAGAAACTCATTGACTACACATCAAAGGTTCATTCTGTTGGACTCTCAGCACCATTTAAGTATCAGCTTTGCTAGATAAATTGCTAGTCATGTATTTATTGATTTAGGTTAACTGTAATTATGCTATCTGACAGCGTAGTTAGTTTCAGACTAACCTTAATCTTTGTCAACCATTCAGATAATAAACATGTCAATCCACATCAATGGCCAGATTTACCCAGGCTTCAGTTCCAATGTGTAAAGTAATTATATACATACCTCTTCCTGTTCTGCTCTCTGTTCCTCCATTGTATATACACTCACTCACACATTCCTTGTATCTATAGTTATCTATAGTTATCAGCTTCACTTACCTTGTTTTTGCACTTTGTAGTTCTACAATTACAGATTGTAGTCCTTCTTTTTCTCTGTATACTTTGTTACCCCCTTTCATCCTATTCTTCAGTGATCAGAACCCCACCAGGACCACCACAGAGCAGACATTATTGGGTGATTTATTATTTTCAGCACTTCAGTGACACTAACTTGACACCTATCTTGTTGGTCCACCTGGTAGATATGAAGTCCGACTGTAGTTTAACTGTTGCTGCACAGTTTGTGTTGGCCATCCTCTAGTTCTTCATTGCTCAGGATGCTCAGGCTGAGTAGTTCGCATTGGTGCTCCATTTTCACTCCAGTAGTGACACTGAGGTGTGTTGATAATCAGCAGCTCTGCTGTGTCTGATATACTCATACCAGTCAGTATCACTGCAGTGCTAAAGATGATCCACCTGCTCTGTAGTGGTCCTGTGGGGGTGTGTGAAAGGGGGCTAACAAAGTTGAGAGAAACAGATATATAAACAATTATAGAACTACAAAATGCACCTATATGGTCAGTGGAGCTCATAAAATTGACAGTGAGTGCAGATACAAGGTATGTGTATGCGATATGTGCAATGGTGCTTGAAAGTTTGTGAGCCCTTTAGATTTTTTTATATCTCTACATAAATGTAATACAAACTTCTACAGATTGTCACACAAGTCCTAAAAAGATCTGCATACTACATGTTTGTGGAAGTGTATCAGGCCACAAGCAAAAGGGTATTTCTGAGAAGAAGAGCTGTTGATGCTCATCAGTCTGGAAATGTTACAAAACCTGAGTTTGTAATGAGTAAAAATACAGAAAAAGAATGATGCTCACGTGAAGCATCCAAAATCAGCTGCAGGAAAAAGGGAAAAATATGTATAGTGGCAGGTAAACTTTTATATCAAGTATAACAGTTATATCAGACATACATGACTAATTGGCTTGTTACAATAACAACATAATTACCTTCACTGATTTGTTCTACAAACTCAATCATTGTATTACTATCAATCGCTGATATAACTAAACACGAATCATTAGATATGGTATCACTTTGTCAGTCTCTAATTAACATCATCATCCAGTCTGGTGATCCTTGACAGGCTCTCTTCTGTCAGTCCTAATGGTTCTTATCCCATTCTCAAGGATGCTCACCCATAAACATTTGTGTAAACACCCTCCATCTCCTGGTTGGCAGGTGCCTTTACCACGTAGAGCAAGCATGTGTTGGCTGTGTGGGGAGAGGTTCAAGCACATCACCCACCAGCGTAAACGGTGAATGTTATCTTGTTCTGTACTCCAGGAACAGAAACACACTGTGATCCAGATAGGCCTGCATCAACACAAGCACCTTGAGCTACCAGGATGCAGCAAATGGAGGACTCTCACTCTGAAGTCCACAGGCTCAGAAAGGGAAATGTACATAGTTCTAGCATCCATTTGCCCATCCAGAACAAGCCAAAGTGCAGACAGTGGCAAGGAAAAATTCTCCCGATGTTATTAAAGAGAGAAATATTGGGGTGACTGCAGAGAGAAAGTACAGAGAAAAATACGTTCTTGACTAGGAAGCATGATTTAAATGTATCTTTATAATTAGTTTTTTTTAAATGATTAAGTAAAGAACATATGATCCATCGAAGCATGCTTAAAAAATGGGAGAGCACCTCCACTCACATCCTTCAGAGGAAATTCAAGGTCACAACGGAACTGATGGTAACTTCTAAGCAAACTAAAGATCTCTCTCCCATTGGCTTAGGTTAATGTTCATGAGTCCAACGTTAGGAAGATGGTCCACCATTAGGATGGCAGAGCGAAAGCCACTGCTCTCCTAATAGAACATTGCTGCTCACCTGCAGTTTCCTAAAGTTATAGACAAGCCAGAAGGCTATTGGAACAATGTTTTGTGGATGGATGAGCCAAAAATTATGCTTGAAGAAAAAAAAAAAACTCACGCCATCTGTGAAACATGGTGGTGGTAGCTTCACAGATTGTGCCTGTTCTACTGCATTTGGGTCAGGAAGGCTTGCCATCATTGATGAAACAATGAATTCTAAATTATGCGCAAATTCTAACGGAAAATATCAGGGCATCTGTCCATGAGCTGAATCTTGAGAATGTGGGTCATGCAACAAGATAATGAACCTAAGCACACAAATCATTTCACCAAAGAATGATGAAAGAAGATTAAAGTTCATGTTTTGGAATGGTCAAGTCAAAGTCCTGACCTTAATCCAATAGAAGTGTTGTGGAAGAACCTGAAGAAAGCAGTTCATGGGTAATAAACCCACCAGCATAAGAGTAGAAGCTGTTTTGTATGGAGGGATGGGCTAAAATTCCTAAAAAGCTGATGTGCAAGACTGATTAGTAATTACCAAAAATGTTTAGTTGAAATTATTGCCGCACAAGGGGATCACACCACATAACGAAGGCAAAGATTCACATTTACAGACTTTGCCATTTACAGATATGTCATATTGGATCATTTTTCTCAATAAATAAATGACGGAGTCTAATATTTTTATCTCTTTTGTTTGATTTAGTACTCTCTATCTTCTTTCAGGACTTGTGTGACAGTTTAATGAAGTTTTAGGTCAAATTTATGCAGATATATAGAACATTCAGTTCTATAGTGTTCAGAAACTTTCAAGCACCACTGTAAGTACATGAATGAATTAAAAAATGTTAGCAATTGAAAATATCTTAAATCTAGTCTAATTTGCTAATAATTTTCATTTTGAAAATGTTAAGCTTACTGTAAGACTTACTGTAACTTAGCATTTGACACTACTTGTCTCAAGTAATTTGATTTATTTTGAAAATTTTATGAAGCATTTACATACTATATTTGTTTCGTAGTGAGAGAATTACTTAAAACAAGTAAATGTTAAATTATAGCAAGCTTACAAAAAATCAAAATGAAAAATATTAAGTATGTTTTCTAAATTTAAGATATTTCATTTGCTAATGTACCATTTCTTTGCTTTTGACTGTTGAAAGCTTTGTTTATAGTAAGGAAAGAATCTTGTATTTTTTTATTTGACCATTGATTTTTGAATGGAGAGAACACATGCCTATATATTGTCCCTAACTTTTAAGTTCTTACCCCAGCTTATCCCTCTTTATTTGTTGTCCTTTTCTGCTTTATCTTTAAACCCTGACTGCTAGACATTCATTTTAGTGCATGAGTTGGCCCTTTGCTTCCTCTGAAGCCCTTTTTCTGACATGGTTTGGGTGTGTGGGTTCACAACATGAGCAGTTTTATGGGTTTCACTCCATGCTGTCTCTCTCTTCACTCTGGCTTGTGAAAGAAGACACTTTGGGTTGCATTAGCTATGGAGAGCCCATTTGTTCATTCACTTTTTTTGACTCTCATTTCTGACCTTGTCTATGTTTTTGTCCCCTATTCCTTTTAGAAAAAAGTGGTGCAAACTTTGCACTGGAGCAAAAGCTTAGTAAATCTGGCCCTGGGTTCAGTAAGTATGGAGCACACCACGCACCTCCGTGTTGTGCCTGACATTCGTCCCCAATTACTCTAAACTGAAAATTGTAATCATTCTGAAATCATGATTTTTGATTAATTGGAATCAGTGTATGAATATTATATGGCAAGTGTTTGTATAGACCAATATTCAGTCTCTTAGTCTGAAAACAATTTAGATTGATTTTATTCCAAAGGTATACAGTGCTTCCAATGATTGAAACTCCTGATTTATTAGGAAATAACAACAATTTTTTTTATAATATAATACTGTTACTGATCGACATGCCTTCAGATTGTTCTTGATCACCCACAGATTTCATTCTGTCAGATGGTGTGTTATTATCACTCATTCTGCATGTTTCATCAGGTCCGCACTTTGTGGCTGTTAACAACAAGAACGAGATCATAGTGACGGACTTCCATAACCACTCTGTGAAAGTAAGTCTATTTAAGACTGAAAGATGTAAATTTTCACAAAAATGTCATTTATGTTGTATGTATCAGTGCTCATAGCTTGATTTTTGTACAGTGCCCTTTGTAATCTTTGCTTCAGACACTGTTTTCCTTGACGTGTTCCCCTTCTCCACAATTTAGAATAAAAAATAAAAAAACTACTAATCAGACGTGATTCCAGAATTTTAATTTAAGGGAATTTGCCTACATTTTTGGGTTTCACCATGTTGAAATGATGACACTTTTTATAGTCTTCCTCATTTCAGTGCACCATAACATTTGGGACATAGCAATGATACGTACATTAAAACAGTCATGTTTGTTGCATATCTCTTGCACCAGTGACTGCTTGAAATCTACAATTCATAGGTATCACCAGGTGCGGAGTATCTTCTCTGGCAGTGCATCTAATGCAGCCATCTACAGCTTTTGATTGTTTTGGGGCCTAGTTCCTTTAACTTTTCTCTTCAGCATATTGAATGCATGCTCAGTTGGATTTAAATTGGGTGACTGACTTGGCCACTCCAGAACACTTTTTACTTGTTACTTTAGCATGTTTGGAATCATTACCTTGCTGTGGGATGGATTGATGCTCTTTAGAGGCATTTACTTAAAATCACTTCAGAATGTGCTGTGCTGTTGCTTTCAGCAGTTACATCATTACTTGAAAATAAGTGCGCCTGTAACTGAAAAATAACTCCCAGAAAATGACTGCAATTACACATGTTTTGTTATACACATGTATATTTCCTTTGTGTGTATTGGAACAACACAAAAAACAAAGGGAAAAAAAAGCTAATTTCACACAAAACTCCAAAAATGGGCCGGACAAAATTATTGGCACCCTCAACTTAATTTGGTTGCACACTATTTGGAAAAAATAACTGAAATCAATCGCTTCCTATAACCCTCAACAAGCTTCTTACACCTCTCAACTGGAATTTTGGACCACTGTTCTTTTGCAAACTGCTCCCAAGTCTCTCATATTTGAAGGGTGCCTTCTCCCAACAGCAATTTTAAGATCTCTCCACAGGTGTTCAATGGGATTTAGATCCGGACTCATTGCTGGCCACTTTAGAACTCTCCAGCGCTTTGTTTTCATCCATTTCTGGGTGCTTTTTGAAGTATGTTTGGGGTCATTGTCCTGCTGGAAGACCCATGACCTAGGATGCAAACCCAGCTTTCTGACACTGGGCCCTACATTGCGACCCAAAGTCCTTTGGTAATCTTCAGATTTCATGATGTCTTGCACACAGTCAAGGCACCCAGTTCAGGAGGCAGCAAAGCAACCCCAAAACATCTTTGAATCTCCACCATATTTGACTGTAGGTACTGTGTTCTTTTCTTTGTAGGCCTCATTCCATTTTCGGTAAACAGTAGAATGATGTGCACAAGATCTGTCCACAAGATGTTTTCCCAGAAGGATTTTGGCTTACTTATATACATTTTGGCAAACTGCAGTCTAGCTTTTTATGTCTGTGTCAGCAGTGGGGCCCTCCTGGGTCTCCTGCCGTATCGTTTCATTTCATTCAAATGTCAACGGATAGTTTGAGCTGACACTAATGCACCCTGCACCTGCAGGACAGCTTGAATTTCTTTGGAACTTGATTGGGGCTGCTTATCCACCATCCGGACTATCCTGCGTTGCAACCTTTTATAAATTTTTCTC